>CAUYON010161454.1:0-22271 GCA_963573935.1 Arctocebus calabarensis
ATGGCTGCAACTAAAAAAAAAAAAATGGCCAGGTGTGGTGAAGGGCATCTGTAGTCCCAGCTACTTGGGAGGCGGAGGCAGGAGACTCGCTTGAGCCCAGGAATTGGAGGTTGCTGTGAGCTGTGATGCCACAGCACTCTAACCAGGGCAACAGCTGAGGCTCTGTCTCAAAAAAAAAAAAAGGGGGGGTGGGGGGAAATGGGCCTGTCTTAGTTTGCTACAGCTATCTTTTTTTTGATGAACACAGGCTTGGGTTCTTTTGAGGCCCCTTTCCTTAGCCTGAGGATGACCAGATGGCCGCCCACCTTCTCCCTGTGCCTGCACATGGTTTTCCCTCTGGGTGTCTATGTCCAAATCTCTTCTCATACAGACATGGGTCAGATTGAGGTCAGCCCCCACCCTAACGGCCTCATTTTAATTTAATCATCCCTTTAAAGACCTTATCTCCCAATACAGTTACATTCTGAGGAGCTGGGTGTTGGGCTTCTGCATTTTGAGTTTTGAGGGCAAGCATTTCCGCCCATAACAGGGCCACTCCCTTCTCCAACTGGGACAACAGTTGTTGCCATTTGTAGTTTGTAATAAGAGACGTTTCAGAAAGGCGCTCCCTGTTGTTTGTGAATTTCAGGGATACCTCAGCCCCTACTCTGCCCTGGGTACATTGTGACGTGTTAGGGAGGCAGTGAGGGAAGAGGAGGAAATTTGGGCATTGGTTAGAATTATCTCAGCTGTTTTGTTCTAAAAGTCTCTGTAAAAGCCAATCTTTAAATAAACCACTGTATTCCCTTCCTCTCCAAGGGAGAGGCTCATTAGAAGGGCTCTTTGTCATTGAGCAATCCCCTTGTTTGAGTAGCTTTCTAAGGTTTCTGGTCCCTGAGGAATGGGGAGATCTTGGTTCTCTTTGCATAGCTCGTGGGGGCCGGAGATGAAGGACAATCTTAGATTGAGTGTGCTCTGGTGCTCTCACCAAGATTTTTCTCCCTACTAAGTCAGTTCTGCTTGCTGTCTGGCAAAAAAAAAAAGCCAGATGCACACACACATTGTTCCTGCCTCCAGTGTGTGGTGGGGAGGGAGGGAAGAGGCAGACCAGCATGTCTGTGTGTTTGCGTCCAGCTCCATGTGGAGCTGCAGGTCAGAGCTGAACTTGCAGGGGGGGTGTCTTGTTCTGCTGGCTGCTGTCTGAACACAGTCAAACCTTCCCCAGTGCTGTTATTATGCACTCCCTCTCCCTGGAATGAGAGCAGCAGTTCTAGGAAATTCCATCCTTGTACTCTTGCTAAGCCTCACGTCTGTCCAGGGGAGGAGGAATGCTTCTGCCAGGGGAAAGTGAGGAGCAGTGGGGCTCAGTTTACAGGAGGCACATGCAGCAGAGTGCGAGTGTGCGGGGAGGTGGGGGGAGCTCTGGGCAGGGAACGTCCTATTCTGGACCGACAGCCAGAAGTCCAGGTGGAAGTCTGAAGACCCCATTAGTTCTTCCAGCAGAGAGTGTGAACTGAATGGTGGTGGCCTGCCTGGTCTGCCCTGCTGATTAATTTTATTTTATTTCTTTTCTTTTTTTGCAGTTTTTGGCCAAAGTTGGGTGGGTTTGAACCTGTCACCTCCATATATGGGGCCAGTGCCCTATTCCTTTGAGCCACAGGCGCCACCCCGTATTTATTTTCTTTTTTAAGGGGGGATTTTAGGGTTGGGATGAGCAGACGCTCACAGTTTCTTGGTTTTGTTTGTTTGTTTTTGTAGAGACAGAGTCTCACTTTATCGCCCTGGGTAGAGTGCCGTGGCGTCACACTACTCACAGCAACCTCCAGCTCTTGGGCTTAAGCGATTCTCTTGCCTCAGCCTCCCTAGTAGCTGGGACTACAGGCGCCCGCCACAGCACCCGGCTATTTTTTTGTTGTTGTTTTGCAGTTCGGCCGAGGCCGGGCTTGAACCCGCCACCTTCGGTATATGGGGCCGGCGCCCTACTCGCTGAGCCACAGCAGCCGCCCTCTTTTCTCTCTTGATTGCAAGGCTTTATGGAAAATTTAGTAAGAAAAGATAAGCCGGGCTCAGCGCCCATAGCACAGTGGTTATAGCACCAGCCACATACACCAAGGATGGTGGGTTTGAACCCAGCCCGGCCAGCTAAACAACTGCAACAACAACAACAAAAATAGCTGGGCATTGTGGTGGGCTCCTGTAGTCCCAGCTACTTGGGAGGCCGAGGCAAGAGAATTGCTTAAGCCCAAGAATTTGAGGTTGCTATGAGCTGTGATGCTACAGCACTCTACCAAGGGCAACATAGTAAGGCTCTGTTTCCAAAAAAAAAAAGAAAGAAAATAAAAGCCAAAAAGTTCATTGTATATTTCAGTTTTATTTCTAACTAGTAAATGCTATCCTGTAGCACATACTTGCTATGTAGTTAGAAGCCTCTCTAATTCTTTTTTCTCCTTTTCTCTGGTTAGTACCCTGAACTCTCAATATAATGTGTGCTATTGTCAGTCAAAATGATGTGGCAAGTAGCCATGAGAGAAGTTGTTCAAAATGAAGTCAAAGGATAGCTTGGGGTCAAGGCAGACAAAAAGGCCCTGCTTCTCCAAGAACTGATGAAAGAAAAGAAGAAACTCAGCTTGTACCTACAGGTTTCTTTTCATGATAGGATAGATAAGTCTAGCCAGAACGTGGACCTGAGCCATGGGTCCTAACGGCTCAAACAGTAGGCAAAATAGTTTACTCAAGTAAGCCTAGGTCAGATCTGGGCCAAGTCCTCAAGGGAGAGCTAAGAGTCAAGCCAGGGAATTTAAATACCAGTACCAAATCTCAGGGAATAGAAGTGAATCTTTTAAAATTATTAATACATAATGATTAACACAACATGATGTTTTGATACATGTATACATTGTGTAATGATCAAATTAGGGTGATTAGTGTATCTATATATCTATCACCTTAAACGTTTATCATTTCTTTGTGATTAGAACATTCTGACTTTGTGATGAGAACTCTTCTGGATATTTTGAAATATATAATGCATTATCGTTAAATCTAATCATCCTCCTAGAAGAGATACTAGAGTACATTCCTCCTATCCGACTGTGACTTTGTACTCATAGACCCGCTCTTACCACCCCACCCTTTGCCCTCCACATCCTGTGGGAACCACTGTTCTACCCTCAATTTTGGAGTCCACATAGGAGGAAGATCATGCAGCATTTGTCTTTCTGTACCAAGCTTATTTCACTTAATACAATGTCCTCCAGCTTCATCCATTTTGCCACAGATGACAGGATTTTATTCTTTTTATGGTTGAATAGTATTTCATTGTTTATATATACCACATTTTCTTTATCCATTCATTTGCTGATTATACATTTAGGTTGATTTTACATCTTGGCTATTGTGAATGGTGCTGCAACAAACATAAACATGGGAATGCAGATCGCTCTTCAACATACTGATTTCATTTCCTTTGGATACTATCCAGTACTGAGATTGCTGAATCATATGATGGTTCTATTTTTAATTTTAACCTCTATACTGTGTTCCATAATAGCTGTAATAATTTACATCCCCACTGGCAGTATGGGTTCCCATTTCTCAAGATCATCACCAAATTTTTTGTCCTTAATGAGAAACAAAGCCAACAGTCAAGATTCAAGTGAAAGTAATTAGAACCAGTAGAAAAGGTACAGACTAATTATTGCAAATAGTCTTTGACTGTCCTCCTGCCGCTTCTGTGAGTTTATAGTTGCTTGGGTATCTTAGATTTGCTTAAAGGTAGAGAGACAGATCAACCAGAAACTGAGTAGTTTTAAAGTGTGAAAGAGTTGACTGTGAGGGCAAGAAAGGAAACATGGTGCCTATAAGAAGAGTGACAGCAGAGATGCCACATGGAATTTCTCAATGTTCTAACCCTATGACAAGTTGCCTGAGATACATATAAAGTTGTGTATCTATACTTGATAAATAATTTGTACCCTGAAATTTCTTCATGTTATAGTAAAAAATAGTGGACCATTGGAATAGCTAGTCTAAACAGGCTATATTCCATGGCTGCTCTCTGGGAAAGATAACCACAAAAGGAAAAAAGAAGGAAATTCTTATGAATTGGGGGTCTAAATACATACAAGAGACATTTCTTCCTTTTTGATTCCTAAGGATGATGGTAGTAAAATGTTAACCCAGAAAATCAACGATAGGAATCCCTCTCAGTCCACTTGAGAGCTATCTAGGAAGTTC
Organism: Arctocebus calabarensis; assembly: GCA_963573935.1. Classification (NCBI taxonomy): domain Eukaryota; kingdom Metazoa; phylum Chordata; class Mammalia; order Primates; family Lorisidae; genus Arctocebus; species Arctocebus calabarensis. Next base: position 4,216 of record CAUYON010161454.1, read on the forward strand.
TCAGTCCCTATTCTTCGTAAACAGGAGAATCCTTAGACATTGGACATAGTTGTGTGAGGTACTAAACAGATAAGGTATGTGAAAGCATCTCGTAAGTTGTAAAGTATCATACAGATGTTAGTTAGATCCTCAGATTCCAGTGTGCACCAAAGCTCTCACCTGATTTTTAAAGCAAGCCATTTCATCCTGAGTTCCATATCCCTGTTAAAGTGTGTCACTGCTTTGGGTCTCTCACACTAATTCCAGATTTTACTTATTCTTCAGGAACTTTTACAAATGTCACCTCCTCCACGAGATCTTTCTTGATTTTTCAACAATCAGATATACTTTCTCTTGATTGTACCGATTTTTAGCCTTTGTGTTTTATTTTGGGTTTTGCATGCATTTTTTTGTTATACTATCACATATTTGTTCCCCCCCAAATTTCACCCTCTACAAAATCATACACTAAAATTAAACATGATTATGGGAAAATAAGGTTATAAGAAGACTACTTAAATTCTTTGTAATTAAAAAAAGAAAGAAAATGTGTTTAATTTTGTAATCAGAGCCCTAATAAAGATAACAATCCTAATAAAAATATTAGTGTTGACATTCAAACCTAGAATAGAGTCAGTTTATCCTCTGCAGTTTTATTATTGGTGTTCATGTTTTCTTCTTCAAATTATAAGGTCTTGAAAAGATTTGTTTCTTATAGAGATAATTTCATCAAAATTAAAAGTGCTTTATAAAGATAGCCTTCTTCGGCTGGGCACAGTGGCTCATGTCTGTAATCCTAGCACCCTGCAAGGCTGAGGCGAGCGGATTGTCTGTGGTCAGAAGTTTGAGACTAGCCTGAGCCAGAGTGATACCCTGTCTCTAAAAATAGCTGAGCGTTGCAGCAGATGCCTGTAATCTCAGCTACTTGGGAGGCTGAGGCAAGAGAATTACTTAAGCCTAAGAGTTTGGGGTTGCTGTGAGCTATGACGCCACAGCACTCTACCAGCTGTGACCAAGTGAGACTCTGTCTCAAAAAAAAAGATAGCCTTCATCAATCAGTGTTTGGTTGTTATTTTATTTCACTTTGCTTTTTAACATAGTGCAAAATACTAACATCCTTTTCATTTGCACTTGCCCTTTCCCTAAAAAGCTTAACATAGTGGAAAGTACAGAAGTTCTTGAAGCTATAAAACCAGATACTTGTTGCTGAAAACACTTCTGAGGATTTTCATCTTTTGTTCTTTTTTTATCTTTAACATATTGGTAAAGCTTCGTCTTTAATCATGAGGAAGTTGTTCCATGCCAGGAAACACTGCACAGGAACCAGTATGCCTTCCATGTTAATCTGACACTATTACCATATGTGTCAATCTCACAGAGCTAAAGTACACTAAAGAAACATTCTTTTTTTTTTTTAATTGCTTGGGATTCATTGAGGGTACAGACAACCAGGTTACACTGATTATACTTGTTAGGTAAATTCCCTTTTATGATTGTGTCCTGACCCCAAGAGGTGTTCCACGCACCATGAACCCCCCATCCCCTCCCTCCTTCCTTCTCCCTGTTCCCCCAGTACCCCGTCCCCAACCATGTACTAGGTCATCAATTGAGAAACATTCTTTATACACAATAGATGATATTACTTTCATATTTATTATATTTACACAATAGATTATATTACTTTCATCACCTTTCACCCCGTTGTCAGTGAACCTACCTGAAGACAGGAATTGTCTCTAATTCATCTGGCCCCCAACAGTGCCTGGCATAGTGCCAAATGGAGGATCAAAACCTATTGACTTGAATTAAATTGTATATTGCGCTGCATGATAAATACAAATCTGGTCTACATGGAAGGTCCTTAATGTGAGCATTGGCAAAACCTAAACATGATTTTCTCCTGGCTCCTTTTCCTGTCAGTATCTGCCTCTTAAAATCATACATACTCCATTTAGAGGTTACACACTATCATATATTTATATCTCTGTCAGCCATTTTGAGACACCTGGTTATTTCTGATGCTTCTTGAATGTTAATCCCAGTCCTATGTAAAATTCTACCAGTTTGTCTCCATTTCATGGTTAATCACAAACAGTAAGAGAAGCCAGGAGCTAGGAATCCAGTGAATAATGGGACTCTGTCTCAAAAACTTAAAAAAAAAGAGAAAGGAGTAGGGTGTTACAATTTAATTGATCAGTTCTACTATTTGCTCTATTGAAATGATGGAACTAGTATATGTTCCTTCTCTCAGCAAGGTAGGTACAACTGAGGCTATTGGGAAAGAAGAAAAACTATCCCTTATTAAATTCATTCTTGTCCTAAAGCATGGAAGGCGTAGTTGGAATATATTTCCTTATTTAATTCTCACATCAGACAAAAGACCTTTAATTTTCTATCATTGAGATAGTTGCCAAATGTATGACCTGTACCTTGTCATAGTGATCTTAGCCATGAATGCAGATTTATCATTACCATTCAATAGTTATGAGATCTAAGGTATTATGCAACAGATCACTTAAGTGAAAGGGGGGGTAAATGCGAGTTCTGTCTTTCTTCAGAATGTAAAGAGGCTTCTGCAGAACCCCAGAGTGACAGAGTTTGATGCTGCCCGCCTAGTGATGCTTTATGCTTTACATTATGAGCGACACAGCAGCAATAGCCTGCCAGGACTAATGATGGACCTCAGGAATAAAGGTGTTTCTGAGAAGTATCGAAAGGTAACTGAATTTACATATTAAGCCCACCAAATGGACTCAACTCTGTTATTATATTCTTAGCTCTAACAAATGACAAATCACACTCTTTTTATTTATAGAAATGTGTAATTCTGTTTTCTCGTGTCTTCATGTCCTTAATAAAGCTATGTTCTCATCAAATGAATTTACTCCCTTAGCAATAAAAGTTGCTTCTCTTTTTGTTTTTTCTAGCTTGTGGCTGCAGTTGTTGAATATGGTGGTAAACGAGTCAGAGGAAGTGACCTCTTCAGCCCCAAGGATGCTGTGGCTATCACTAAACAGTTCCTCAAAGGATTGAAGGTATGGACATCTCCTCTGTACTTGACTAAGTGAGAAACAGATGATGCCCCTGAGAGTGAATGAATATGATCTTCAAAGGGTCTTCATGGGCCAGCCACATGCACTGAGGTCGGTGGGTTCAAGCCTGGCCTGGGCCAGCTTAAACAACAGTGACAACTGCAACAAGAAAATAGCCGGGTGTTGTGGCGGGCGCCTGCAGTCCTAGCTACTGGGAGGCTGAGGCAAGAGAATAGCTTAGGCTCGGTGCCTGTGGCTCAACAGGCTAAGGCGCCAGCCACGTACACCTGAGCTGGCGGGTTCGAATCCAGCCTGGGCCCGCCAAACAAAAATGACAGCTGCAACCTAAAAAAAAAAAATGGCCGGGCGTTGTGGCGGGTGCCTGTGGTCCCAGCTACTTGGGAGGCAGAGGCAGGAGACTCGCTTGAGCCCAGGAATTGGAGGTTGCTGTGAACTGTGATGTCACAGCACTCTATCTAGGGTGACAGCTTGAGGCTCTGTCTCAAAAAAAAAAAAAATCCCATATAATTGTGTCACTTACATGAGAACAGAAGAAAACGCACATATTTGGAGCCCAGTTTTGAGTCCTTTGGAAATCCTTACCATTAGCCCAGAGACTCGCCTAGGAGTAATAAATTTAAAGAACTGAGGGTGGCGCCTGTGGCTCAGCGGATAGGGCACCAGCCCCATATACCAAGGGTGGCGGGTTCAAACCCGGCCTCGGCCGAACTACAAAACAAAAAAATAGCTGGACATTGTGGCAAGTACCTGTAGTCCCAACTATTAGGGAGGCCGAGGCAAGAGAATCACCTAAGCCCAGGAGTTGGAAGTTGCTGTGAGCTGTGACGCTACAGCACTCTACTGAGAGTGATAAAGTGAGACTCTGTCTCTACAAAAAAAAGGAAAAAATTTAAAGAACTGAGACACAGGTTAGCAGGGGCATCCCTAAGGCCTTCAGGTGAGGAAGGCTTGGTTTTCGCTATTAAGGAGCTTTCAGTCCAGCAAGAGTCATCAGACTGGCTCAGCGCTTGTAGCTCAAGCAGCTAAGGAGCCAGCCACATACACCTGAGGTGGCAAGTTCAAATCCAGCCTTGGCCCACTGAACAACAATGATTGCTGCAACCAAAGAATAGCCAGGCATTGTGGTGGGCCATTCCGTTGGATAGCTTATTGTGGTTTTAGTTTGCTTTAGAATATTCCGCAACACTGAGGAATATAGACCATATAATATTAAGATAAGTAAAGCAACAGTCAACATTGTCTGCACAGAAGGACCTCACACATATGTGAGCCCTATACATATAAAAAGGCTAAAAAAATTCAAAATATTGACAAAAATATGAGAACAATTTTTCTTCTTTACTCTTAACTGTAAATTTTTATAAGAGTAAATATCTAATAAAATATATTTTAGAAATTTAAAATACTATTCAAACACAGAGAATTATACTTCGCAAGTCATTGAGAGTTAGGATTTACATACCTAAGCCTCAGCTAAACTCATCCTTCCCTAAAGCATGCTTCTGAGACCCTTCCCTAGGGCTCAGCAAACAAAGTCCAGGCCAAATCCAACTTACTGTCTATTTCTGTATGATCTACAAGCTTAAGAATGTTTTTACATATTTAAATGATCGGGGAAAAAAAATCAAAAGAAGAATCATATGTTATATCACACAAACATTTCATGAAATTCAAATTTAATTTCTATAAATAACTTTTATTGGAATAGAACCATGCTCATTTGTTTACAAATTATCTATGGCTGTTTCTTGCTATTACAACAGAGTTGAAAGGTTGCAACACAGTCTAGATGGCTGGCAAAGCCTAAAATCTTTATGACCTGGGCCTGAACCTTTGCAGAAAAAGTTTCCTGATTTCTGTCTTCCCATCCCTGCAGTAATTTTGGATTAGCCACCCTTTGTATTATTTCATATTTATATATCTTTTCTAAAAATTTAAGATTTGTAATGGACAGACACCATACCAAAAACTTTTGGCTAAGCACAGACAGTGGCTCAAGCCTGTAATCCTAGTGCTTTGGGAAGCTGAGGTGGGAGGATATTTTGAGGCCAGGAATTCCAGACTAACCTGAGCCATGTCAGACCCCACCTTTACAAAAAAATTAACAAAAAAGTAATTACTTGGGCATGGTGGCCCACACCTGTAGTGCCAGCTACTTGCCCAGAAAGCTGAGGTAGGAGGATCACTTAAGTCTAGGAGTTCGAGGTTGCAGTGAGCAACGATGATGCCACTGCACTTTAGTCCAAGGGACAGAGTGAGATCCAAACCTTTCAAAGCACTATTTTAAATTATAAACCTTTATTTCTCTGCCTGGCACCTAGGACGTCCTCAAGGCTTATTGAATAGATAAATGGATCCATGGATGGGTGGGTAGATGGATGGACGGACATACGGAATCAACATTTATTAGGGCTGACAGTGGACGAAGAGTCAAAGCAAGTCCCAGTGGGACTGAAAGGGATCAAGGAAATCTGTCTGCAGGAAATCTCTAAGTAAGACAATGGATAGGAACCAGGACCTCACAAAAGAAAAAATAGAAATTCCAGAAAACATATGAAAAAGGTGTTTAACATGACCAGTAAGTCAAAAGTATATAAACTTAAACAATAATAATAGTTTCCATTTTGACCTAGAAAATACTCAAGTACTCAAAAAAGAAATAAATAAATAAAATAACAAACATACTATCAGTTCAGGAAAAGGAAAAAGCTTTTTTTTTTTTTTTTTTTTTGGAGAGAGTCTCTGTTGCCAGATTAGGGTGCCATGGCCTCAGCATAGCTCACAGCAACCTCAAACTCCCAGGCTTAAGTGATCTTCCTCCCTCAGCCATCCGAGTAGGTGAGACTACAGGCGCCCACAAAACGTTGGCTAGTTGTTTTATTTTTTTCTTTCTTTCTTTTTCTTTTTTTTTTTTAGAGACAGAGTCTAACTTATTAACCCTCGGCAGAGTGCCGTGGCGTCACAGCTCATAGCAACCTCCACCTTCTTGGGCTTAGGCAATTCTCCTGCCCCAGCCTCCTGAGTAACTGGGACTACAGAGTTTTTCTAGTTTCAGTAGAGATGAGTCTTTCTCTTGCTTGGGCTGGTCTCAAACTCCTGAGCTCAAGGGATCGTCCCACCTCATCCTCCCAGAGTGTTAGGGTTACAGGCATGAGATACCCCTCCCAACTGAAAAAGCCACTTGCTTTCCAAGGAACACAGAGGGGTTAGCATTTCCCTAGCCTCTATTATGAGCACAGTGGTTATATTAATAATCATCAAAACCCTTTGACCTTTGACCCAGTAATTCCATTTATGGCCAAGAAAATAATCAGCAATATACACAAAAATTTACCAGTAATCAGACCGTTGTTTATAGTAGAAAAAGCAGGAGAGAAAGGGGGAAATAAAACACTAATGTCCCACCACAGGGAGTAAAAAGATTGTGTCCGAATCACACACAATACAAAGTTGTGCAATTATGTGAACTGCTCAGCACCCTGCAGGCTGGGCAGAGAGCCGCTCACCACAGCTGCCAGTGAGGTGTGGGAACAAGTTATAACATCAATGTCCTTTTTATAATTGGATATTTACATAGAAATGTTTTGACGAATATAAGAGAAAATAATTGTTCTTCTTTTTCTTTTTTACCTTTCTGCTCTTGTCTCATTTTCTACAACAAACACGTAAGTTTCAATTTTTTATAACAAAAAGGATTAAAGATATCTTAATAAAACCGATGACTCCAGGATACTTATACAAGTGGAATAAAGGAATTAATTCAAATAATTCATGATCAATCAATTACTCTAGCAAACTAGGGTGTGAGCTCTTATGGACGCAGACCTGTACTAGCTCATTCAACAATCCACTAATTGCCACACTGTTCCAAGCCATGGTATCATCAGAAAACAAAACAGATGACCCTGCCTTCAGGGAGCTTCCGTTCTAGGCTCCGCACGTCTCAGACCTCTGCACTCCCATAGACGATGTCCTGCCAAAAGCATTCACTGGCACACTCCCCAGTAGATTTACCAAGTGCTTTTACAATCACATGCACAAAAAATATTAGCTAAAACTGGCTTCTCACAAAAGTGCCTAGTGTACAAAGTGGGGGTAAATCTAGATTACCAAAATCCAGGATGAAAACACAGGTTCTGGGCACAATTCTGATCCAGTCCTCAGCCACATAGGCGTAGGGGTGGGGGAGCTGCCAAATAATATTTCTTGAATACCTGAGCTTCAGTTACTGGAACCAGCTGGGACTTTTCTTAAGCCTCATTTTCCTTTGGCGAAACTTCCTCACCGCTGAAGCTGCCTGTTCAGTATCACGCCATAGAGAAACGGGTCTTTCTGTTTTCCTAATAACTGCAGACGCTGCTGCTTTTTCAGGCCAGGGAAACCCAGGGCCTGGTATTCAGCTTATGTAACAACCGGCTCCCCGCTGACGGAAGCCACTAAGACACCTGCACTCAGTTTCAGAAGACAGATTCTTCTCTTTTTGGACCAGAGTTGTTCATAAAGTACTGACTCAAAATAAGTACACATGGGTGCTTCTGGTCTCCCAGAAGTCCTGAATAACTAAATACATCGACTCGCTACAATTTTTTTCCAAATGCGGCAGTGAAAAGTTTTGGTAGTTTGCAATGGATACCAAATACTATCAAGCATCAGCAACTGTAAGGGTCTTTGAAATGAAAGCCACAACATTATCTGTGCCTGTCAGGTGGAAGTCAATGGAAACAATATAGGGACGCACACAAGGTAGGTGTACTCATTCGGTGTTCAGACCTCACCACCAGCACAGCCTCCCTTGGTGAACCTGAGGGACAAGGAACTTACCTTTGTAAAGTCCATCAAAAACATGAGGCTGATGATACCATGGTTAAGTGTGAGGACTGTGCAAAGCTACTTGCTCTGATCCAGACACAATCTAAGTTCTTAATACAAGGCACTTCCAGTGCTATTTACCCCCCTCACCCCATTTCCCCAACTTCCCCACCTTATAATCTTAACATAAAAAGGCCCACTTGGATGGAAAGTGAACAGAGAAGGTTTACCCATCCCCTGCTCCCAATGGCTCCTCATGGACCACCAGCAAGCATAGCTGTCTGGAAAGGGGAAACGTGTAATGGAGAGAGCATTTCTTCCCACAGTTTGGAGAAAGAGCTTAGGTGCCAGAGATCTGAATTCAAACCCTGCTCTGCTACTTCCTAGCTACACTACACACACCGAATATCTTCATTCTTCATCTGTTGCCCCATCTGTGTAACAGCCATAAAAACAATACCTATCCTACATCAAAGGCTCCTTGTAGGAGGTAAAAAGGTGTTTAACATGACCAATAAGGATCACCACACACAGGCACTCGGAACAGTGGAAGCATCCAGACCCTCACCTGGCCTTTGCATTTTACTGCCCACCCCTGGTGACTTCATTCTTGTATCCACATGCTCCCCAAGGCTATAAAAGAACTACTTGCAGCTAAACTCAAACTTCACATCAATCCTTACAGCAGAAATCAGTGCAAGGTAGCAGAGAAGAAAGTAAAGGCAAAATCAATTCACTCTTCCGCCGTGCTAGACTAGGATTTCAGTTCTGCTGGGACAATTTTCCTTCTCCTAATCTCCTGATAGTCAGCTGTAAACTAAAAACAAAACAAACAGTAAAAGTCTTCACTGGTGCAATTACAACCAAAGTCCACCTCGCTGAACACTGTTCTCTTGTGGCCTGCAGCAGTACAGGGATAGATTTCATTAAATATGCAAACAAGTGTGTAGAAAAATACAGCCAAACTGTAGAGGCTGCAAGCCTTTGCATGGATCACAAAAACATCACAATGGCTTCAAGTGCCAGCTTAGCCGTTCCACCCTTGGGTCTTCAGGGACTTGAACTTCAAACAAAAAGACATTCTGATATCTTCTTAAGAATATTTTAGCAAACAAGCTAGAACTTTTGGCTTAGTAAGTTTACTGTCTTTGCCTTATTAAGAGAAAGATGAGTTTTAGATTTCAACCACACATCTACCTGCCTGTATCATGTTCATAAGATGCTTTCTGAACTGGATGATTTCACATGTTTAAATCCTACTCAGATTTCCAGGTCTGCCTCAGTTACCCCATTCCCTACTTAGATAACTTTTATTGCCAACTACTACTAGGAATTATTATGTTAGATTTGTGTATGTTATGAAAACTTCATTCTCACAAGAAACTTGACGCAGGTATTAATAACCCCACTTTTCGATGAAAATGTGAGGACCAAAGAGGCCGTGGCGCACAGGGCAGCACACCCAGGCACCTGCTACTCCCCCATTCAGCTCTTCCAAAAGGGATTCTCTCTAGTGACCCATCTATGCCATGTCTTGGCTCTCAGCAGGTCCTCTTCATGTGCACACGCCCTGACCACTTAAGAAGATTAAACTCTGCCTGTGCCTTTTCTTTCTGACCTTCACAGTGACTGCTGCAGGAAGGCCCAGCATTTAGGACACTTGTAGGGCTTGCTCAGAGTCACCTCCAACACTGAAGTAGGTTTAAGCACAGATGTGCCAAAAAGCATATTGGTATATTGATCCCTTACAAAAGGAATGCACCTGTGCCTGCCCCCATATATCACCTTCTTTGCCAGGAAGAAAAGGTATCATGTTTAGAGATCTAAGAAGAGTGTAGGTGATCCGAACATTAAAAAAGTGTCAGCACATTGTGCCCCATGATTGCACTAATGTACACATTTATGATTTAATAAAATTATTTTTAAAAAAACAAAAAAAAGTAACAACCCAAAGATTTTTTTGTGTGTGTACATGTATTTTCTTTTCAATGCTGTAAAAATATGTGAATCCATCATGAGAAACTCCAAAAGCTACAGGAACTTTCTGTGAAATCTGGAAAGAGCAGAACTTCTCCCGTGCTCTGCAGACTGCGTGATGAGGATCCTCAGGAGAAAGATCTAATCTCAGACAACCTCTGGAAGCTCCTGATAGCCTGCAACTCCTGGGACTTTAGCAATTTTGCCTTATTAGTAACTTTCTGGGATCTCCCATCTAGACCCTGGAACAGAAATACAAGAAAGCATAAGTTGAAATGCAGAGAAATCACACCATGGTCTCCGCACACCAGTGAAAATCCCAGCTCAGGCAGTTAACTTCTCTAAGGCTTAGTTTGCTCATCTATAAATTGGGAATGTTGAAAAGATAGTGAGATAAAGTTAATAAAGCAGTTAGCACTGTGCCTGGTACAGAGAAGTGTGTATGACTAATAAATAGGCTATTCCTTAGATATTCGCCATCAGCATCACCACCATTATTTCCATCAGATCCTTTATACAGCTTTATACAGGGGAGGGGGGAAAGTGCTCATTTGGGGCTGTAACCAAATAAAAGGAATTTTCCCTTTTTCCTAGAAACACAGAACTTTCCCTCTCGTTTCATAAATTACTTCCTGTCAGGCTGCCACCATCAGTCACAGGAACAGAGGGTCAGCGGAGAAGGGTGTCCTGCCAAATACAAACAGATTTGGGGGACACTTGGTGACACAGGGGATAAAGCAAATAGAATAAAAAGACATGGTTGAATAAACGAGTGTTCACCATTCAATTCCTTCAACTTTTCAATCTGCCTGACATTTTTGTGATACGGTATCTGGAGGACAAAAGTACAGTTCTGTGCCGATTCCACCAAAGAGCCAAACCTGTGGAGAAAGAGAGGTCTAATTCGGTAAGAAACCTCTAGAAATAACCCTGCAAGTTTCCTTTTAGGCAAATTTTCAAACCTCGCTTCAAAAACTCAAATCTTTTTCTTCCCCAGACTCCTATAACATATGGAAAGGGAAAGAACCTTTCCAAGCAACAGAACTGGGTTCTAACCCCAGCTCAGATACTTACTGGCTGCAGATAACTTAATCTCCTTGCACCGTAGTAATCTCATCCTCCAAACAGCAACAATCATACATAGCTCACGGGGCTACTGTAACGATGAGGCCAAGTGCACAGAGAGCGCCTCACCCACAACCTGGGAAGTGCTATGATAGAACACAACGGCACTTCAGTCACTGAGTGAGCTCTTGAAGAACTCTGTGATTGTCCACAGGCCTCTGGGCAGGTGGCTCCCAATATTGCCAAGAGGGAGAAAGTCGGACACCAGGCCTTAGACCCGGACATCCCACCAACCAGCCAGCCTCAGCCTCCAAAAGAGTCTAGAGAAAAGCAACCCAAACAAATGAAACTGAGACCAGAAAACAGAGCTCTGCCCTCCTTCTAACCCTTCCCCGGTGTGAAACCCAGCACCTACACTTGGATTTAGGTGAGAAAGCTCTGCTGTGACCCCTGTAGCCGCCCAAGCTCCATCTAAACAGGGCTGGCCTCTTAGACACAGTCTTGCTTTAATCTCCACACCAGAGCACGATAATGACACTGTACTGACTTTGGTGCTTTGCCAAAGAGCACATGGTGCCAACACTTGTGGAACTTCCAACAGGAAATTAAGTAACTGCCCTGCTGGAAATAGGAACCAATTTACAGTGGTCAAAACTGAATCCTCCAAAACACAGGCCTGGTCTACGCATATCAAGCATGAAGAACATTTGAGGAAGGAGAAGAGGGAGAAATTTAAGTTCTAACTCAACAAAGTCTTCAAGAGAGACTTTGAAAATGGTCCTTTCTCCCAGGTACATCCTCCTTGTAGACAGGAACCCCAGGCTGTTTACATGGCCCTGCCCCGGGAAATATCAACTGCCGAAACCTCAGACACAGCAGCATTACGACCAAAAATTCCAAAGCACAAGCCAGCAGGAAATGCAAAAACTCTGGTTTACTCCCAGAAGACCCGCTCCACATTCCACCCACCACGTTATAAAACATGTATTTAGAAGCCATCTTGCAGTTTAGAGCTGTCCTCTCATATACGCGGAGAAGAGCGATGCTCTGACAACTGTAAAGCTTAGTGAGGTGGAGGACAGGACACATCCATCCGTCCCGCTTTGTACCCAGTGCCCAGCTCAGTGCCTGGCACACGGCAGACTCAGTCAACGAGGTTCCTTCTAGGTCAAGACGGCCGTCACGTGCCGTACAGGGCACTAGACAATACCTTCCAGGACCACAGCTCCACGGAACACCCTGCCATCCACGCAGGGAGACCACGGAACACCCTGCCATCCACACAGGGAGACCACAGAACACCCTGCCATCCACGCAGGGAGACGCCTGCTGTGGACTGAGTCTGTGCCCTCGGCAGGTGGATCCCCACACGCAGGCCTCTCATCCTCCTCTGGCAGACAACGTGGATGCTCAGGGAGGTTCATAAGGTCAAAGAGATAGAGGTCACGTGTGCCCATCCCGCTCTGCTCCTCCTCCTCCTGTGAGGTGCACTTCGTGAGCCTCAAGCCACTGACAGGGAAACCCAGGTTAGGGAAGCCCATTAAATCTCTCCTCAGACCTGAAATCCACTGGAAGGCCTGTTTTCTTCTAAGGGGCTGGTAACACCTCTCTGCGGTGATGGAAGTGATTTAAGTGATGTCCAGCAGCAATGCGTGCAGTACAAACTTTTAGTTCTTGTCAAAGCAGCTAATAAAGCGCCGTCTGGGGCCGGCTTCACAGACAGCCTTTGTGGACTCTGCCCAGGCTCCAGGCTGGCTATCACTCTCTGGGAAGCCCAATATTACAGTGCGCCAGCCTCACCCAGCCAGGTGACTACAGTGCACATCCCAGTCCCTGGACGGTCCAGCCGAGGGAGGCCCAAGAAGCTTTCCCAAATGGGCAGGTCTCCTCACCCCAGGAAGGCCCTGGGCAGGAGCCTGGCACGTGTAACTATGGCAGGTCCCCAGGGGATTCCATGCTCACCGCTGGGTAAGAATCGCTAGTGTGGAGTCTCAAATTCACCTTCCGACAAGCAATGCCATTCCACCCGCACTCAGGGAGGGGCTGAGACCACCCTTCTGAGTCCCAAAGCAAGCCCATAAAAGGAACCGCTTGGAAAGTTTAACGCATCTCACCACCGAAGGTAGTGTTAGCAGACCTGGTTTCGTTATCATACATGAGGAAGTATATTATTAGACACACACATTCTCCCGTTTTTCTTTCATGAACACTCAAAAGAAAACATTAAAAAACAAAATCTTAGCGCTGAGTTCCACAGGGAGACAATATACAAAGGTTAGGTAATTTTTCCCTAATACAAAATTACAGGCCACTACCCAAAATACAAAAGACTACCAAACTTCAAAAACGACAGAATTGCTTATCCAAAAATGTATATTTAAAGATCTAATGCTCTCAGATTAGTGTAATTACTGGTATCTCCAGCTCTGCTTTTTTCTATATCCAAAAAGCACTCCTCACTCAGAGGCTCTCACCAGAATTAAAGAAAGGGGCACACCCCGTGTCTCCCACAGACTGAGCCGCAGGAACAGGGCAGCTGAAGGTCGGGTGGTCTCAGCCAAAGGACCAGCCGCCAGCTCCACCACATCTGCACCAGCAAACAACGTAGGCAGCAAGAACATGCTAGTGCCCGGTGCTTTTCTCCAAAAAGATCAAACCTGTAGGTAAAAACAAATTAAGTGAAAGGAAAAAGGCAGAGAGGGGACCTGGGCAGTACAGATCCAAATCCCCAGCTGGGGGGAGAGAGGCATCCCAGCAAAATCTAGACGCTCTAGGAGGTGGAGTGAAGGCCCTGCTGCCCTGCCCCTGGGCAGCCTGAACAGCTGTCCTCAGCTAGTAGTCGAGTTAAGGGTCACCTGGTCTGAGGCTGGGACGCCCAACTTTGCTTTTCCTGTTGCCAGAGGGTGGGGAAGGTACCTGTGCCTGTCTGGCACTCCCCGCCAACTTCTTCCATGAAAAGAAAGCAGATGGACATTTCTTACCCTGCAGGCCCCAACGCCTGACTCCTCACAGCAGAAATGTTCACAGAAGCTAATTTACTCAGGTGCTGCTACCCCAGCAGAACGGCGCAAAACAGCAGGTCCAACACAAAACACAGAGGAGATAAACAGCTAATTAGTGACAGAATGGGGGTGGGGGGTGCTGACTCTGGCGTGAATCAACCCACTGATGGGCAACTAAGTAGGATGGAAAAAATAGCTCAGTGACCTTATGTGAATTTATTTTCCAGAATAAAAGACACAAATATGATTTTTATCTAAAGCAACAAATATGTTTTCCTTTGTTTTTATTGGGACTTTTCCACCATCAATATAACTGTAGGTCTCAATTAGCCCCCTGATAAAGAGAGAATTGTGTCTAATCTTCACACTACAAGATGTCCCAAAGGTCACCCAAACGGTTGCCATAGGCGGGAAAAACAGGAAATTGTAGCTAAATGTACCTTTATTTACAAAAGTATACAAAATATTCTCTACGTGTTATTCATTCACACTTGCCTTTTTCCATGGTGGCTTTATAGGCAACATCTGGGACACTGTGTAGTTTCCAGTGAGCCGTTCACTCAGTCCACAACGCTTTGGGGGCCACAGACTGTCCATCAGTAACATTCCACACACGTTTATTGAGCACCTACTCAGTGGCAGGCTCTGTGCTAGGCAGGGCCACGGGGGTGCAAAGACGCACATCAGCAGCCTTCTGGTGTCTGTGCTGTGACAGCAACTTCCAATCAGTGTGCCCTGAGAGGATCTTAGGGTGTGCCACGAGAATTTTAAAGATCATTAACTAAATTTCTTTCAAAAGAAGTTTAAAGCACAGTTAAGTCTATTCTTTTTTTTAACTCTCTTTTTGGTCAAGACAATTTAAGTGTGTCATGGAAGTTTAACTATTAGGTCAAGTGTACTGTGAGATGAAAAAGGTTAAAAAACACTGCTGTAACAGATAAGGGCATGTACACACAACCAACCACGCTGGGCGGCTGTCTGTGTGAATCGCTACAAGGCCTTCATTCATGGACCTGGTATTCACTGGGTGTCTATTAAGTGCTGGGCACATGATTCTGAGTGAGGTACGTTCAGCTGGGCAGAAGGTTCCTGGGGAGGGTGGCATTTAAATGTGTATTATTTCATACAATATTGACAAACAAATGAAAATTCCCCAACTCCCTAAAACATACCCAAATTTGTCTTTCCAAAATAAAAACATGCACCCTCACTTAGCTTTTCCCATAAAGCACAACTGAGTTGACTTTTGAGGAGAAATTTGTTACATTACACTTTCAATGATTAGGAACTTCATAGCTTCCAAAATTATGTAAATGGTTAGAAAGATTTCAGAACCAATCTTTTTTTCCCCTCATTTTACTATTCTGTAACTTGAGACTCCCCCTCAAGATTAATATCTGCCTCTTATTTAAAAGGGGGCTGGGAGCCCTTAATAGCTGTCGGAGACAGTGGAAAGGCTTTGCAACTAGAAACCCTGGCTTGGGCTCCCTCTCAATCCCTTACCAGCTGTGTGACCTGGTCAAGTGACTCAGACTCTCTGAGCTCAGTTCCCTCCTTTACAAACTAGGGTCAATAATTTCTCCCTCACAGTGGCTGGCTATGAGAACCAAATGAGGTAATAAAAATAAAGCACTTAATAGAGTGCTCAACACACATAAAGCTTCATAGATGGTAGTTATATCGTTAATAGCATTTTAAACACTCAAAGTTGTATTATTATGGGACATAATCCTTATAAATAACCCCTTAGAAGGAGTCTGTAAGTACCACTTTATTTAAAGGAAAACTGGGTCCTGAAATGTGTCCCCAAAAGTTGGCTGTCAAATTATACATGTTAAATAAAGATTTCCTGTTCATTCATTCACCCATTCGTTCATTCAACCAAAACTTACTGAGCACTACCAGTGTCTCCAGCCCTCCTGGAGTTTAGGATCTAGAACAGGGCTCATCAAAATGCTTCTATAAAAGGCCGGATAGTAAATATTTTAGCCTTGCAGGCCATATGGTCTCTGCTGCAAATACTCAACTCTGGTACTGCAGCAGGGAGCGTCCCAAACAGCGTGCAGATGAACAAGTGAGGACGCGGTCAACAAAACTGTCCAGTGTGCAGATGGACACGTGTGGACACGGTCAGCAAAACTGTCCAGCGTGCAGATGAACATGTGTGGACGCGGTCAGCAAAACTTCATTTGGCTGCTAGGTCTTAGTTTTCCAACTCTGCTCTAAAAGACTCTGGTTTTCCTTCCCGAACAACTTCTTTAGCTTATGAGTTGATCCCATCCTATAATTAACGAGGCTCCTCTTCCTACATCTACTGCCTGGGCCACACAGGCCCTTCCAGATTGTGTGTCTATCACTGAGTATGGAGAAGGACCCAATCAGGCCAGACGGGAACAGAGCCGTCGCAGTCAGTGTCATGAGAAACATTATCTCTAAGGCCTCCACCTCGCAGATGAGAGGACTGCAGCCCAGAGAAAAGCAGTGCCATCCGCATCCCTGTTCACCAGGGAAAATCAGCAGAACTAGGGCTAAAAGTACACCTCAGTCCCGAAGACCAGGGTCCTTCCCACCACACCAGTGTCCTCTCCAGACAGAAATATGGAGGGAGGGATTTCCAGTAAGGCCTATCAAAAGCTTCTGTCCACAGAAGCCTGAAGGATTTTGGCAAAAAAGACAGAACACCAGTATCTCCTTGACCAAATGGGGTTGTAAAAACTCAGTTCCTTGAGGAGACACAAAATCTTGATTTTACTCATTTATTTACTTTTTGAGACTGGGTCTTGCTCTGTTACCCAAGCTGGAGTGCAGTGGCCTTGTCTCAGCTTGCTGCAACCTTAAGCTCATGGGCTTAGGTGACCCTCCCACCTCAGCCTAAGCAGCTAGGACTACAGGTACACATCACCATGACTGGATAATTTTATTACTTTTTGAAGAGATGGAGTCTTGCTATGTTGTCCAAGCTGGTCTCCAACTAGCAGATTAAGACCAGCTTGGACAACAATTCCATCCCCTCACTTTAGCCACCCAAAGTGCTGAGATTACAGGCATGAGTACCACACCTTGACAAAAATTTTGACTTTAAAGTAACCTAACCAACTGTTCTGATTTCTCAGTTAACTGCATGACAATTTTAGAGTCGTTGATCATTAACTCCTCTCCAGGAGGAGCTGAGCTCCTGGCCACTCTGAGTCTGGGCTTTCCAGCACTGCCCCAGCTGTGAAAGGATGTTCACTTCCTTCCATGTCCAGCCCACTTTAAAGGAAAAGGTGGTGGGAGCACAATCATAATCAGATGAGCATAGACTTATCTTTTTGCCACTTTCCCTACCCCACATCCACCCAAGTTAAGCCAAATTATACACATTAACCTCCACCCCAGTTTCCTATAGCTGGTGGATCTGCAGCTTCTGTCCTGGGTCAGATTCCAGACACAGTCCAGGTCTCTGACACCCAGTGGGACCAGGGAGACACCAGACAATCCTGTGAGCCTGTGAGGTCCCATCCACAAGCCCACAGAGCACATCTTTCTCTCTACCGTTCTCAGTTATTTTCCTGCAGAGAGGTTATTTACTTCCTAAAAGACTGCATTTAGTATCTGTAGGCCAGCAGGTCCATTAAGCCATTTGTGGTCCGTCATTATTCCCCAAAACAGCCTCCATGAGCCCCCCAAAATTCTTTCTCCAGCAAAATGAACTACTAGCCACCCCCAAGGGCACCACTGTTCCAGGCCTCTGCAAAGCCCTTCAGTATGCAACTCTAATATCATCTTTTCTCCAGTGTTCTCAAGACAGCTAATTGGTCCCTCTTCTCCAAAACCACAACACTTTATAGCATTATGGCACTACATTATTTATATTCTACATGTTTATTCCCTTTGCATCTATCAGTTCTTTAGAGGATGAAGTGTCTTTTCATATCCAGAACTCAGCACTGGGTCTGGACACGTGGCTATGTGGAGACATGAAGCATGTCTTCTACATAAGAGACTCGGCTAGACAATGAGGAAGGCATCTATAAAAAAAGAGAAAAGAGGGGCGGCTCCTGTGGCTCAGCGAGTAGGGCGCCGGCCCCATATACCGAAGGTGGCGGGTTCAAGCCCGGCCTCGGCTGAACTGCAAAAACAAAAAAATAGCCGGGCGCTGTGGCGGGCGCCTGTAGTCCCAGCTACTAGG
>CAUYON010161455.1:0-18148 GCA_963573935.1 Arctocebus calabarensis
CCTGTAGTCCCAGCTACTAGGGAGGCTGAGGCAAGAGAATTGCTTAAGCCCAGGAGCTGGAGGTTGCTGTGAGCAGTGTGACGCCACGGCACTCTACCCAGGGCGATAAAGTGAGACTCTGTCTCTACAAAAAAAAAAAAAAATATATATATATATATATATATAAATTAGCCGGTATAGGGGTGGGCTTCTATAGCCCAAGCTACTCCAGAGACTGAGGCAAGAGACTCACTTGAGCTCAGTAGTTTGAGGTTGCTGTGACCTATGATGATGCCATGGCACTCTACCCAGGGCAAAAGAGTGAGACTCTGTCTCTAAAAAAGAAAAACAAATTGCACTGAGATAATAGTAGTTTACTGGTATAGTGTGCTTAGTATCTACCAGGAACTATGTAGTGGTGTGCCTAGGGCAAGGCAGGGGCAGTGCCTAGCCTGGTCCAACCAAAGGAGGCACCCTATCTGAGAGGATCTGAAAAAACAATAAAGTCTAGACTGTCCTGTTTTATTATTACCATGTGCCCACAATTTTTAACAATGTCAGCAATGAAAATAATCTCCCCTAAATAAATCTTTGGTTGGTCTATCTTAGAAACTGTTGAGTTTTAGCAATATTTGTGTATGTGTGTACTTATAAATATGTTTATTATGTAATGTTATATATAATACTTATTATAAGTGTGCTTACATAGAGTCCTCAAATTACAAACATGCGTTACTTATCTCTCTCTTTTAAGAGTATTTAGAGTTTATTGAAAGATATAAAACAGCTCTACAAACGTTAAGGCAAGGCTTACCAGAAGAGGGGTGGGGGAAAGGGCTCACCACCCCCTCCTCAAATCTTTACCTCTAATATACCCAAAGCTACCTTTGTCTAGCGTGGTATTCTTTCTTAATTTGCATAGTTCCAACAACCCCCTTTCCAACCTCCTGTAAATCCTTCAATGCCGGTGTTCCTGGGGAGCACCAGAGTCTGCTAGACTGGTCCTGGCTGGCACTTGAGATAAGACCCTGGGGCAAGATCAACGCAGTTTGTGGAATATTACTTTATCTCTTAGTAATCATTGTATTTTACATGAAAGTTAATTCAGAGGACTGCCTGTGACACAGTCAACCATGACACAGGTGGACACAGCTGTTGGGCTTGCTTTGAGAGTAAATTCATAACGGTTAGGACTAGTTCACGCTCGTTGAGGGTATTGTTCATGTCTCCGATCCCTGTGGTACTGTATGTCTTGACATTTAAACAGTAGATATAAATAAACAGTGACAGCACAGTGGTTCTAAAGGTGAGGAAGCAAAATTGGATTAATTTAACTTACTCATTCTATGTGACCCTTTGAACTTTTAATTTGGGTTTAAAACTTAAAATAGCAAAACTGTGTGCACTGCAAAGTGTAATACCATGTTTAGTAAATATAAATTTCAGTTCATACAAATACATATTTTAGCTTTTTTAATGAAATGTTGCCCTTTTAATTGTTAATTGCTTTGTGATGAAAGAATAAATTAAGAGAATGGTGATTCCTGATGATATTTCATCATTCCAGGTGTTGAACTTGCTAGGTACCCCACTGTAACCTTGGAAAGTGCTCGCCCTCTTTTAATGATCGTAATGCAATGTCACAGATGAGGACACAGGCATTCAGTGAACATAGGTGACTCACACAAGGACCTACAGCCAGTAATTTGCTGAACTGGTTATCAAACACTCATTTGTCTGACACAGGAGCCCAAGATTGGAACCAATGTGTCAGGATGTTTAAGTTGCTAACAAGAAAGGCAAAGTGAAGAATAAAGGGTGTTGTCCTTCAGGCTCCTTTTGAAAAAGAAGATTTGCTTCAGGGCAGTTCATTACTTTTGCCATGAACCTTGGTTCCTGGATTGTAAATTATCTGCACCAATACTTTCCTAGCAATTACCCAGGGGCCTGAAAGAGTTTATGCACCTTCCCATAGGAAGCAATTTCCTTTCCTTTCCCAGGAGAAAAAGGTCCATTAGCTTTCTAAATGAGACATTTTCTCTTATTACCTAATCACATTAATGCACATTTTTTTCTCTAAATAATCTTAAGATAATATAGAAGACCCATTTTTTGGAGTTTAGAAGAGGATGCAATGATAAACCAAATAGGTTTTCTCAATAGGTTGAAACCTGAAAGCACTGGCACTCACATAGTACTCGGACCTTGGCGTTTACTTCCTAGAGAAGCTCCAACATTTACAGTGTTTTTAAATGTGAGACTGCTCTCAAGCCACAACTTTTAACTCCACTGTGACATTATCCTTCCTTTCCCCTGAAGTCATAATTGAATTGTGCTTGGCAAGGCTGAAGAAAATCGCTTATGTCAGGGAAAGGACTGGTAAGGGAATCAGAACTTGAGCGCTCAAAGGGTTGGGATCAGATTACTAGTCTTTCCTCTGGCAAAATTTCAACCATAACTTTCAGCAAAAGGTCTCCCTACTGAAGGCCTTACTGTCTAGGAAGGGAAAGGGCTAGGAAGACAAAATGACAAGAATTCTGACTTAAACCTTCATTGTGGCTGCAAAAGTCTCTCTTACTTTCATCTTCACAACAATCTAATGAGCTTTCCCTTTGTTCTTATTTTATAGATGGGGAAATCTCTTTTAGCAGAGAGGCTAAGGGACCAAGATGTTAAAATGGGGATGTTAATTCACCTGTTGCAAGTCCACAGCTCCTTCTGTTATTCTGTAGCTGCTTCCCCATGCCATGGCTACTTGTATCCACAGAACCACTCTTCAACGTCATGAATAGAAAATGCAGTGGTTAAAAGCATGAGCTCCGGGGTCAGCTTGGATTTAGATGCTAATCCTGTCACTTAACAGCTATTGAACAATGGAAACATTGTCAGTAGTGACAGTGACAATAATGTTTATAAAACAATCCATTCCTCTTCAGTCATGCAAAGATGTGTGACTAGTACTAGTTAATACATATAAAATGCAACCCAAAATGTTATGCGTGATTTTGGGCCAAAGCAGTAAAAAGTCCATGGGTTTGAATTATGCCATCCTCTTTTCCCTGAGAGGCTGAAGATCTCAGGTTACTAGTCTTTGGGTGCAAGGTGCAGGTAAAATATAAGCCTGGGCCCCTGAGACTAGCTGAAGCAGACATGACCATCCCCACCTCACCCCAGCTGGGCCAACTGCTGTGCTATATATATCATGAAGGAAAAATAAACTTTTATTCATTAAAATACCTGGATTTGATGGTTAATTGTTATAACAGCATAATCTCATCTATCTAGACTAAAAATATACCTCATGTTACTAATCTCAAAAATAGCATAGTGCTTTTTGCTTATTAGAATTAATATGAGGTGAGATGGGACTTTTATGTGATAGAACTGAATATGTTTCAAACTACTGGGAGGCAAAAAAAAAAAAGCATTGAACTTATGGCAATTTTGGTGAATTGTTATCTCTCTCTCTTTTTTTTTTTCTAAAAGCATAGAAAAATGGACAGTATGATTGTCAAAGATTTCTTACCATTAACTGCAATGCTTTGCTACTTCCTGCCTCTAATTTTCTCTGTGACCATAGCATTTGGTCATTTAATTGTTCAACGCAGATTTATTGGTGATTATTCTGCATCAAATGCTGTGCTGGGAATTGATCTCCAGGGCAGACCAAAGGAAGGGCAATCTGGATTTTCTCGGAATCCATACTGAGGCAGGGCATATATTTTCTGGGAATGGAGAGGAGGTGGTCTGGAGAACACTGGTGTAGCTTCTCTTTCCTACTGCAAGAAACCATAAAGGAGACTTTCCAGGATAGCGCCTAGGAAGGCTGGGGACAATCCTGAGCAGGCCCTTCGGGAGGAGAGCGGCATGTCATTTTTGCTTTAGTGCTCTTCGAAATGTCTCTCTACATCCCCGAAACTAGCTGAAGGGGAGTAAGAGAGCAAAGTTGTCAGACCAGCAGCATCTTAATTATGGAGATTAGAAATATTTTATGCAACTGACACAGCCTTTTCCAAATTACATAGTGTAAGGGGAAAGGACTCTGTCTAGCAGCAATGGAAATGGAGGAAAGGAGTGCTGAGAGAAAGAACAGGTGGATTTTGACAGGTTTTCCAATAAAATGATGAAAAAATCAGGCTAATGCTACAGTTTTCATTGCCTGACGCAAATCTCTTAACAGGACTTGAGGGATGCTGGGAATAACTATACCTAAGCTTCAAATTGCTAGTCCAGAAATTTGAACAGCCCTCACTGCCTCCCCGTCCTGTCTTTCCGTGTTTCCTTGCAGTATCACACTAAGAGATACACTATTAGTGCACTTGCGAAATGAGTGAGTTGGTGGCCAAATTGGGTTTGATTTCCAGGAGTCTGTGTCCCTTTGCTCAGTGGAAGAAGTATCAGTATCCGCGAAGTGGTACCTTGGTATTCTTAAAAAGTTCAATTACTGGGCGGCATCTGTGGCTAAAAGGAGTAGGGGGCTGGTCCCATATACCGGAGGTGGTGGGTTCAAACCCAGCTCCTGCCAAAAACTGCAAAAAAAAAAAAAAAAAGTTCAATTACTTCCTGTAGCCCAGGCATTTCCTGCCAGTCAGAGGAGCATCTGGTTCTATATGAATTGAAATTCATTGAGAGCACTCTGAAGACTGAATGCTTTGGTAAAGCATATGGAGGACTCCTGTCAATCGTACTTAGGCATCATTTTGCTGAATTGAGTAGGAGAGTTGATGAACAGGGGCATAGCTTTAGCATCTACTGTTTTTATTACTTAATCTTTCCTCCCTCTAGTCTTCCCTGTAAAATATCATCACAGTGATCATTTTTAAAGCAAAAAGCTCACTCTATTACCACTTTGCACAAAATTTTTTCTGGTTCCTTTTATCTACAGGCGGTATAAATTCCAAGGCCTATGGATGGCAGGGAGTAAGGTAGATGGGAGAAACTGGCCCCTGTCAGGAGAGAGTTTAGAAAGTGGAGGGAACTCTAGCAAACAGAGGATCTTGTGCCAAAATCTCCCATCCTATTTACTCTTCTTACAGTATGACATTGATATTTCTTCCATCAAGGGGTAGGGTTGCGGGGAGAAACTACAATCCCTTCTGTTGACTCTGAATAGGCCTGTGACTATAGTAAGTGATGCTCTGTGCTATCTAAGGCCAGGTTTTAAAAGGTAGTGCAGTATTCAGTCTGGTCCTGTTGGAATGCTCACTCTTGGAACTCAGCCACTATTCTGTGAGGAGGCCACATCACAGGTGACACCCTGAGTAGATATTCTAGTTGACATCCCACAGCTAGAATCAACTCTCAGACACTTGAATAGTGAAACTTTAAGATAACCCCTACCTCACTGTTTTCATTCTGCTCCTAGGGATGGAACCCTGAGGGGACAGAAGGAAAAGTAAACTTTGACACTAAGCTATTTTCAAAGAAATAAACCACGAGGCCCTGAGAACCAAGCCACTTCACATGCCAAGAGGTAGCAAGGAAGTGGTTCCCCCCCCCCCATGTTTACTGTGTGCTTAACAATGTTAACATTTCAAATAATACTGAAATCATCAAGAGAACCTGGGGGTAGGGAAGAACTTTGACCATACTCTTGACACACTGGTGGTCTTGTGTAAACATCAAAGCCTGGGGAAACAAAATATAGGGAGGTAGATAAGAGAACTATGTTAAAATTGACCTTAAAAAAGAACATACTTTAACCCTGGGGTTACATTAACTACTGATACATTAACTACTGATCTATTCCAACAGGCCCAAACAGGTGTTTTCTAATCTGATTTATGGACTGCTTGAAACAGGTCAAGCTATCTGTCCTTTACTGCTATCTTCAGCTTTTAAAGGTTAAGGAAACAGGCTCTTGCCTTTTTTGTTCCTTAACAAATGCTTGACTGTTTTTATTTCATTTTAATTCTTCTTGCTTTAACCCACACCTCATCCCTAATCCGACTGCAACCACATAAGAGCCTCTCAAGTGAAAACTGCCCAGCTGAGCCTACCCAGCCCCCAGAAGCGTGAGAAACGATGATTATTGTTCTTTCAAGTATGTCGAGTTTTAGTTTGGTTTGTGATACAGCAGTAGGTCTTATTCATTTCTAAGTCTGTACCTTTGCTGAAGTCATTTCACAAGTGAGAGTTCTCTTGTGTTCTCCCCACCTTTGTATTTCCGAAGCTATCTGTTCAAGGACCAGCTGACAGGACACTTGGTTTATGAAGCTTTCCTAATCATCTCACTTCACAGTGATCCGTTCTGCATCTGTACTCTGAACACTGTATTTTCTTCAAGAATAAAACCTCTTCTTCTCCTCCCTCCGTCATTTTATTACACTATTTACATATAGTTTTTAAAAAACAGTACATGCTTTTGTCAAAACTACAAACAATTCAGAAATCTATAATTTGGAAAATATCTGTTTTGTCTTGCCCTACTTTACCCCACCTTTCCATAATCCCATATCCTTTCCATGGGCAACTGTAAGTAACAGATTGGTATATATTGTGTGGCATGCACACATACACAATTTACACTAAAAGGATTCCATCATAAGAACAGTTTATATAGTGTTTTTTTGGTTGATGGTCTATTGTGGTCATGCCAGGACCATGTCAGTGGATATAGATTGCTCATACTTTTTAATAGCTGTATAGTGTTTCCTATTATTTAAGCTAATCACTTAACCAATCTTATATTTATGGAACTTTAGGTTTCCCCCTAATTTTTTTTTTTTTTTGTGTGTGTGATTTTTGGCCAGGGCTGGGTTTGAACCCACCACCTCCAGTATATGGGGCGAGCGCCCTACTCCTTTGAGACACAGGCACCACCACCCCCAATTATTCTTTATTGAAAACAAAACTGTATTGCTATTGGACACTCCTAGAGAATGGTTGGGTTAAAAAAATATGCCTTTAAAATTTTGATACAAATTCTTGAATTTCTCTCCAGAAAAAAGGTAATTATTTATATCCTTATCAGTAGTGTACAGAGTACTGTAACTTCCCCTGAAACCAGTTAAGCTTTTAAATCTTTGCCAACTTGTTAGGTAGGAAATGATATCTCCTAATTTTGAAGCTTACAGTTTTATTATTAGTGAGGTTGAGCAGCCTTTTACATTTTATTAGACATGGTATTTCTTTCACTATAGACTTTGTTACATTTTTCTGTGGTGTGCTTTGTATTTTCTTTTCTTTTCTTTTTTATTTTATAGAGACAGAGTCTCACTTTATTGCCCTCAGTAGAGTGCTGTGGCATCACAGCTCACAGCAATCTCCAACTCCTAGGCTTAGGCCATTCTCTTGCCTCAGCCTCCCAAGTAGCTACAGGTGCCCACCACAACACCCAGCTATTTTTTATTGCAGTTTGGCTGGGACTGGGTTTGAACCTGCCACCCTCAGTGTATGGGACCAGCACTCTACACACTGAGCCACAGGCGCCACCTGTTCTGTATTTTCTTAAATAGGAACTTCTTGTGTATTAAGTAAACATTTCATATAAATTTTGCAAACTATCTGTTCATCATTTGTGTTTAATTTGTGTTATCTTTTGCATGTAGGAGTTTTAAAGTGTTTATGTAGTTAATCCTATCTGTCTTTTACTAAAATGTTAGGTTAGTGCCATCCAAAGAAAAGTCCTCTATTTTTCCAATATTATAAAAATATATAGTATATCAAACACTTTAGAGAAAAAAACCAAGCATTTTTTTTAAAAGCAATCATTTAGTGTTTCAGATAAGCTTTCCTTTCAGACATGGTAGGCATTTAAATTCCTAGGTCTTAGGGACGTACTCACAAAATTCATTTATTTGTTCATGAAATATTTATAAAACATTTATGGATACCAAGCCCTTTTTTAGGAATTTGGTACTCAGTAGGACATTGTCTAGTGGAGATAAGAAAGAGTTAATAGAGGAAAAAAATGTACTATAGCATTTTTTTCAAATAAATAAAATAAATTGATCTCTGTAGACCTTCTCTAAGTTTATAAAGCATGTGAAATCATTCCTGCCATTATATTTAAACTAGCTTAAGTATCTTTCTACCCTACTAGGGAAAAAGTAACTTACGGGCAAGGAATATATTTTATTCATCTTTGAATCCCTGGTACCTAGCTAGGTATTTGGCTCATTCTGTTTCTTGTTAAATCAATACTTTGCTAATTTCCTTCTTCCTTCTCAAATTAATACTCATAACGCTGATTCCATTTCTTCTCCTTCATTGACCCACAATCCCAAAGTAAAATCCAACACTAGTTTGATGTTGGAAACAACACAAATTCCTAAGGACTGATGTTTGAACATGTACTACCAAATCAAAATCAGACATGCTTAGCTCATAAAAAGCTGTTAATGAAAAAAATTATTGAATAAATTGAATTACTACATGGTTTTTAAAAAGTCATTTAGAAAAGTAGTAAATACAAGTCCATAGCATTAAGAGAACTTCTTATCTGATCTTACAACAAAAAATCCAAGCGAAACCATAAATAAAAGCCAGGGTTATTAATTAACACTAGAGAAACATCAGTTTACAAGTGCAGGCAGAAACAAAGTTGCGGAGCTAAGGATTTATGAGTCTCACCAGAGTCTTGCTAAAACAATGTTGTCCTTTTCTTTATATGCCTGAGTTCTGGAAAGCTCTTTTCAGGTGGG
This sequence comes from Arctocebus calabarensis, assembly GCA_963573935.1. Classification (NCBI taxonomy): domain Eukaryota; kingdom Metazoa; phylum Chordata; class Mammalia; order Primates; family Lorisidae; genus Arctocebus; species Arctocebus calabarensis. The sequence continues at coordinate 8,625 of CAUYON010161455.1, forward strand.
TTTCTAACTTCTAGGCTTAACTGGGAGGTTGAGATACATTTTTCAAATAGAGACCTGTTCTTGCCTCTCCAGGAAGGAATGAAAGTTACAGCTCTTGGTTACAATTTGATTTTGCTTTCAAAGCCTATCCCAGGGGTGATATGCCAATGCTCTGTGAGGCAGATCTGGAAGCTGGGTTCTGTTACAGTGAACATGGTCTTGTAGGATGTGGCTGTGAACACAGTATGTGCTAAAATGTAAATAACACAGTCAAAGTGCCAAATGTGCTTTTTGAAATTTTAGAGGATTATCCTTAGCAGTTATAGACATGTATGTGTATAGATGCATTTATATTTCTGTTACCCCCAAACCTGAAATAATGTGGACAATAAATCAGGCTAATTATTAAAAAGACGATTAACATTGGTGTTTTCCCTCAGTAAGTGACCAGCACCAAGCCCTCTCTATCTGAAGCTGGCAACCCTGGAATTCACATGCCCAATTATGCAATACTAGACCATAGGGAAGCATTTCTAGCTGGCTCAGCTGGTGATCTGATTTTACCCTTCAGTACTAAGATTGATAGACCTTATAATTTTATCCTGGTTAGTGCAGATGCTGTTCTTATATGAGTGTTTGAAAATACCCTCTTTTTCCCAAAAGAGAAAGAAAAACAAATCTAAGCCCTTCCCAAGAGGCTTGGCCTTGTGACATCTCAGGGTAGTAAGATCACTACCCTGATCACTGGCTAGAGAAAAAAGGATTCCATTTCATGACTTCTGAATTTGCTGTAGTTTAATTTCATTGAATGCTGTGTGTACTTGTTTATAAGAAAGAGTGAAAAGGAATGGTAATTTGCTCCTCTGTAAATCACTCCTATGATGAAGCTTATTTGGACATGAAGAAGATGGGAATGAGACTTGTTCTTAGAAGGTACAGAATATCAATGCAGGAGCTGTTAGTTTCCCTTATGCTAATGATGAGGTATAATTTTAAAACATCACATTCATATGCATATATAGTGCATACATACATAATTAGTATATTTACAAAGCACCTCTCAGAACCTTAGAACTCCTAGTTCTCTTAACCCTTAAAGGGAAAACTGGAGTTCAGATCACTCCAGCAGAATATATTACTCCCTTTCAGTTATATTCACCCATCATCTGTGTCTAGGAAAGAGATCTTCGAAAAAGTAAAATACATTTTTATGAAACACCGCCACAGTCTGTTACTGTTATTTTCCTGCTTCTATAGTTCTAATTACAAAATAAGCTAGCTACTACATGGAACAATTGCACTAGCCAGAAAGATTTTTATAGTCTGAGAGAAATGCTCCCATATTGACTCTGCTAAGAGAAACAACTCCCCTTTCCTTGATTATAAAGAAGGAAGACAGATGGCTTCTTGTTTAAGACTGTAATTTTACTTTCAGCCTCCTCCCTCAGTTAAAAACAAGATGTACTTTTCTGGCTTTGGAGGAAAATCTCAAGGGAGGATCTTTTTTCTTTTTTTTTTTTTTATTCCTGGTTGCATTGAATAATTCAACAAACATTTGAGAGAGCTGAGGGAGATTCAAAGGAGAAAATGCTTTCCCTTGTTTTCAGGGAGTTTGCAATCTAATTGTAAGTTTACAGTCCAAATTGGGACCAGAAGTACTGAAGATTTATTTCTTTACTTCTATGTATTGGCTTAATGGTTACCAGTAATGCATGTATGTTCGATTTACCAGCCTTCTGGCATGGTGGAACGCTGACCATATTGAAAGGGAACATAGGGAGAATGCAGAAGAAACACGACTCTCAAGCAGCACTTGAATGCTTACTGACCTACCAGCTACTTTCTTATGTTATTTAATCTTGACCCCAACAATTCGTAGTCATCCTTGTTGCCAGCATTTCACAGAGGAGGAGAAAGAGGTTTAGAGGAGTAACTCATCAACAGTTAAAGAGCCAGGAAATGGTATCAGAACACACCACTTAGGAATTCTTCTCCTTTTCTGGCCTTTTCTTTGGCTGTCCCCAGGCTCCCATTCCAACTTTTCTTCGTTTAGATTCCCTTTCAGAGCCCATAATGACATCTTACTTTTGGGCTCTTTTTCTTCCCCTTTACACTGAGTAATCTTTAAAACGTACTGTTTGTTTTTTTTCTTTTTAAGTTTGGCAAGTCAGTCTTTCTGGAGTCTCCCTTTGCATCTTTGCAAATGAATTTTCCTTTTCTTTCCTGATTCTCTTTTTGAGACATCCTGTTAACAAGTTGAAATAACCCATGAAGGCTGTAATAGCGTTTGATAAGTCGTTTCCTTAACTATGATCTTTAATTTTATTTTTCACCTTTTAACTATTCTCACCTCCCACTGTATTTAAGGATTCTTTTTGGCGTAGTGAATTTCTTGAAAGTAGAAACCAAGTCTACTCTAACTTATTGCTATCCCCGGCGTGTGTGGATTTAGAAGCAGGAACTTTGTCTCTTTTGTTCACCTCTTTATTACTGCTGGACACCCAGGAGTGTGTGTGTGTGTGTGTGTGTGTGTGTGTGTGTGTGTGAGCTAAGAGTGCTGGGGGCAGCCAGAGGTATCTGAATGTGTTCTCAGTAAATATTTTTAATGTTAAGTAACGCCAGCTTAGTTTTGTGTGTGTGTGGATTATTTCGTATAAGAAATGTAGTTCAGATCCAATATGGTTTGACTTGAGAGCCTGGAGAACTTTTTTGCCTTTTCCCTATTTCTGGTTCGTTATTACAATTTCGACTTTGGGCGCATCGCACATTAGGTTCTTGGTCCCATTTAAGGCTCAGTTTCCACATCAGCAAACTGGGGACAGTATCAACAGATGCTTGTTTCTTCCTATCACCCATTCCTTCACCAGGGAAGGTTTGCTGTTTACGCTTCACTTCGGATAAAAAAGCAGCAGACAGAGCGGTAAGAAGCCATCAGGGTTGCCAGTTTTGTCCCCAGGGCAGAGAGGGAGAAGACCCGTGAGACGCCCCCCACGTCTCTGGGGTCCGGAAGCAACCCGGCCCCATTTCGGCAAGACTCAGCCGGCTCTTCAGACGCCTCAGCCGCAGACACCCTCTCGCCCCGAGGCAGCATTTTGCCTCGGTGCCACCACTAAATGAGCCCGGCGCCGCGCAGGCTCTGACGCGCACCAAAGGGCCCGGCCTCGTTCTGGCAGCTGCCTCCGCCCCGTCGCCCCGCCGCCCGCGCGGCTCTGCACTGGGGGCGGGGAGTCTGATGGGAGACGCGCGCGGCGCTGAGGAGGCGGCGGCCCGGGAGAGGGAGCGGGAGAGGGACTGGGCGCGGGAGGCGGGAGGCGGGGGACAGAGGGAGGCGGCGCTGCCGCCGCCGCCGCCCGCCCCTTTCCGCTGGGAAGCAGCTGCAGCAGCAGGAGCGGAGCAGGAGCCGCGCAGCCGCCGCCGCCGCCGCCGGGGGATGTGGCCAGCGCCTGCCCCGAGCCGCGCCGCCTCCTGAGTACCCGCCGCCGTCCCCGCCGTCGCCGCCGAGCCGTGCGGGGCCAGGCCGCGCCCTCCCCGGGCGCCCGCCGGCTCGCATGCCGAGGGGCTCCGGGGCGTAGCTGCGCGCCCGGCGCCGCCTCCGGGCTCCTCCGGCCCCGCCATGGGCTGCTGCAGCTCCGCCTCCTCCGCCGCGCAGGTGAGGGGCTCCCGCCTCCCGGCCGCCCGCCCGGATGCTTCCCCTGCGCCGCGCGGCAGGCGCCCGCCTCCCTCACCTCGCGCAGCCCACTGTGCGCTCCAAAGACCCCCCCCCCGCCTCCTGTCCCGAAGATGCCCCGGCGCTGGCTTCCGCGGCTGCCGACTCTCGGGGGCCTCGGCGCGGCCCCCAGTGCGCCCGCAGCTCTCCCCAGCCCTTCCCGACCTGGCCGCCTCCTCCCAGTTACACCTGAGCTGCCGTCCCGCCCGCTGCAGGTGGAGGCGACGCAGGCGCCTCCTCTGTGCCCCAAGTGGCATCCCCGTCCCTGGTCTGCCGGGCCTTGGTTTTTTCCCCACCACCCTGGAATCTCCCCCTCCACCCGTCGACTATTTTCTGTGCTCCCAGGAGGTGTACCCCAGCAGGGGCTCTTCACCTGTCGGCCCCCTAATCCCAGTTTATGCTCCCTTAGATATTCCGGCCCCTTTCTCTTGCCCGCCGCCCCCCGGCCGGGTTAAGTGTTTTCAGCGGGTCCCGGAGCCCTTCCCGGCCCGCTCCCACCCCATCCCCCCTTGGTGCCTGACCCCGGGCACCGCGGCCTCTCCGCACGCCGAGGCCCCTGCGGGAGCGCTGGCTCCGGGCTGGGAAGGAGATTGGGCACCTGGTGGGTGACGGGAGCGTTACGGAAACTCCCTCTTTGTTGCCAGTGTAACTGGAGGAAGAGGTGCCGAATTTAGTTTTTCTGTGGGCACTGGCTGAATGTCGCTGAGGACTGAGATGCAGCGATTTCTCCCAGCTTCTACCCTGCCCCCATCCAAATTTTGCCAACCTCGTTCTGCGATCCGAGCCCTAAACCTGGGCGGAAATGTTTAGACAACTGTGTGAGGATCTAATGTAATAGAACTTGACTGCTGGCCACTAATAACTGAGAGGACCTGTGTGTAAATTACCTAATTTAGTGGATTAGTGAGTGTATTTACAAATACGATAAAAAGCCATCAGGAATACTGCATCAAACTGTCTGGTGGTGGTGTATGAAAAATAGGCTCTGACAACGCCTGGGATGTAATCGCACAGTTTCATTAGCGTAGAATTTAACTGTGGTCTGTGATTTGTTTGAGTTTTTTTTGGGGGGGGGTGAGGGGAGGAAAAAGGCTCTTGTTTTTAGAAATAAAAACTGGTTGGTTCTTGGTGAAAAAAAATGCTAGTTTGGGGGAAAAAATTTCTCCAGAGATCTAGCATCTGTGATAATGCCAGAAGTGTTTTGCTGCTGCTAAATGACTATATATAACTCAGTTTTAAATAACCTGCATACTTGTTCTAAAAATCTGAGATCTGTTAGAAAATGACTAGAATTGCAGATAAATGGAGGACATTTATGTTTTCTTACGTATCCATTCTATTTATCCAGTTACTCTCTCTCTCTTTTTTTTTTTTAGTGTTTGCTTACCTGCTTGCACCCCCCGACCCCCCAGGATTATAGTCGGACTGATTGGTGTGGTTAGTTACACCTTATTCTGTTAGAATAGCAAATAAAAACTGTATTTGGTGGTATTAGGAAGGAGAGGATTGATCAGGGTTTTCATACTAACCTATAAAGGTTACACATACATCTCGACTGGTTAGGAATTTGGGATGTCTAGATGGTGTGATTCACCTAGTATTTAATGTAATTTCACCAAAGAAGGTGTTTTTCAGCTTGCCCTTTTGGAATTGGGTTCCTTTGCATTCTCTTTGGTGGTGAAATGCCTTTAAGAGAGGAAAGTATTGATAGTTTATGGCTGGCTTGTTCAGCATGTGAAAAATTCGGGAGGGGTGGATGGTGCACCAGAAGTCTGGTTTAATAACAGGTAGTGGGGTCTTGCATTCGTCTCCTCCATCGTACTTTTCAGAATGCTGGCATGTACATTTTCTGTGCGTTCACCTCCTCTTGCAGCCACTATTGCCTTCATGCCATGTTCATGCCACGCATCTCAAGGGTACCTTTTTTCCTTTGGATTCCTATAACCAATCAGCATCTGTCACATTCCTTTAAGTTCAGCTTTAGGGACTTGTGTTCACTGGAGCATTGAGGAGCAGGTTTTGTTCCAATGAGTTGGTCATCTTTTTTTTTTTTTTTTTCCGTGTTTGAAATTTTTAGCTGCTGCTTCTTTTGTGAAGTGTTAATTATCTGCTGGCATTTTAATGCTCCTTTCAGGAGCATCATCAGTTTTAGAATACTATTGTATCCATATTCCTTGTGTTGAAATAAAATAGGAGTGCAACTCCAAATCTTCTCCAGAGAGAAACCTCTATGTCAATTTGAGCCTCTCTTAGGGGCATCAAATGTATTTTCAGTCGAATGTTTGTTTCATTCCTTCTATGGAATTGTAAGCTTCTTGAATATAGGGACCACCTTGTTTTGCTCATCTTTGTAAGGGAGGTACTGCAGTGCCTCCCTGTTCCTCGTACATGATAGTTGCTCACAAATGGTCACTGATCAGAACGTATACATGCAAATTTGAACATCTGGCTGGCAAGTGACATTGAATATGAATAAATCCCTGAACCATGTACTGTTTCACTTCCATGGGCTGGTTGATTAATTCCATCAAACCATCCTCTTCTGAACTCAAACCTGGACTGTTTTAAGTTAAAATTTACTTGCCTTTCCCAACATTTCTTATTCTTCAATAGTATATCATCAGCCTGCAAAATTGAGCAGGTTTTCCCTTTTCTCCTGATGCCCTGCTCAATGTGTATATTTTAGTTGGAGCGGTGGCTACAACATCTTAAAACAGCTTGTCTGCAAACTCTAATGATAACCTGTACAGCACATCAAAACAACATGCTCCAAGATAATCCGCAGTTCAGTTTAGCCTTTCTCAGCCATATCAGCAGCAGCTTTAAAGCCTTGGGAGGTTTATCAGTGTAAATAAAGCATGTTTTCTTTTTATAGTAGGAATTCACTTATGAAATATGATTTATAGTCTCTCATAGTTTCTTGTTGTGTTGTAGACTCTCATAAAAGAGTTTGTGGTCTTCCAAACTTTTATCACTTGTAATCTGTCCTGGTATTATTTCATTTTCTGGCAATGTCTGGGTATCATAATTTCTCATCAAAATAATTATCCTGTTTTAGGATTTAGATCAAAGAAAAGTGTCAAATTTTTCACTAGCCATTTCTTGCTGAAAGAGCAAATTATTGGCAAAAGAATTTATCAGGTATGCACATGTAAGAATCTTAAAAGTGTCTAGTGTGTCAGGCTTTTTAAAAACACTTTTAGTTTTTTTTTTTTTATTAGGGACCATTACAAATTGTTTATTTATGTTAATAGCTCAAACAAACCAATATAGGATAGCCTGTGCCTAAAAATCTTTTAAAGGGAACATAAAAGTAGGGTAGCCTTGCGTTTCTTTTTACAGCACTAATCCTCTCTAAGACTCTTAAAATTTATTCCCATCTCTCCATAATTCATTTGTTCTGTTATAACCTGACATAATTTCCATTCTAGTAATGTTAAACTTCAAAGTTCACTTGTAAATCTTCAGATTTATTAAATGCTCTTCCCCATTGACAAACCAGTTTGAAGGAGGCTTTTGAAAGATTACTTAGCAAATTGCACTAAGTCTTTGTCGTTAATGGCTAAATCATTATTTCTCACAGCAGTACTTTGGAGGCCAAGAGATTTTGCAAATTCTGTGAAGTTCAATGTCCTTCAGTTCTAACCGTAGAAATTTGTGAGAGATACGGGAGAATCTTTCTGGTTGAACAAACTGCCCCTTGTCTGTCTGACTTTAGGAGACTTTTTGTCTACTGTCTTATCCCATGGTGTTAACATTGTTGTCTATATATTTAACTCATTATATAGCTCTTATATCTTCTTTTGAGAGTAATAAAAAGCAATCAAAAGTTTTTAACAACACTGGTTAACATTTGACATGTTAACTGAACCTTAACAGAATTTTAACAATACCATAGTCTGTGTCTGCTTTGTGGAATTTGAAGAGAGATGGTAAAAATGAAATTTGAAGAGTGTAGTGGGAATTACCAGTAGAAGTTACATTCTTTTTCTAAAACATGAACTGCAAAGTATACCTACTCTAACTGAAACAAAAAAATCGTGACGTTACTTTTTTTATTTCCTCCATTGGAGTACTGTGTTGGTAAGATAGAACATATAAATTAAAAGTTAATGTCAAAATTGGCTGGAAAACAGTGTAGAAATAGTAATGCTTTTTGAATAGCTGTTTTTCACTGCTATTTTTATTTCTTAATTTCTATAATAACTCTGAAGAAGTTAATTTTACTTCCATTATGTAGCTGAGGAATAGAGATTTGGAGGTTAGGAAACTTGGCTGAAGTCACAGAGATACTAAGTTACAGATTTAAACTTCAGCCCAGGTCTTCTGAATCTGAGTTCTGTGCTTCTCTGCATTCACATGTACACTTCCTAAATCTTAAATTGCAGATCACTTTTTTATCTTTAGAAAAAGTTACTCAATAAAATTTTGAATTAGAAGACTTCCAAGTTAAATTTCATGCCACCATTTTGAACTTCCTAAAGTGACCAGTTGGGTAGTAACATAGGATAATGCGGATGGTCTCAGATACTATTTGATATGTTAACAGCTCTTTCACTTAAAAAATGTTATTGTCCTAGGAAGGTAATTATTTGTAAAAATATATTCTGCTGGTAATTGGTTAATACGTGTTTTTCTATGCTGCCTTCCCCCTTTAGACTATGAAGGAAAAATGAAATATTTTAATTTTATAACTTTGGCTCAGATTTTTGTAACTCTAGGGCAGTGGTGCCTGACCTTTTTGGCACTAGACAATTTTTCCACATACTAGGGTGGAGGAGAATGGTTTCAAGATGATTCAGGCTTATTATTTCTATTATTAAATACATTCCAATTACTATAATGAAATAATTACGCAACTCACCATAATGCAGGATCAGTGGGAGCCCCGAGTTTGTTTTCCTGCAACTAGATGGCCTCTTCTGGGGGTGATGGCAGACAATGACAGGTGAAGCTTTGCTCACTCACCCACTGCTCACCTCCTGCTGTGTGGACCTGTTGCTAACGAGCACTGGTCTTGGCCACAGAGCACTGGTCTGTGGCCTGTGGCCGGGGTTTGGGGACAGGACTGTAGCTGTAGGGGGTATTAGCACAAATCAGTCCTACTGTCTCCCTTTTCTATTGATGTAAACTAGAGTCTAGGAATATGAGGTAGCCTGAGGTCAGAGAGTGACATCATGAAGTAGCTGGGACTAGAAACCTGCTGGTCACATAATCTCTTGTCCTTTCTGTAATGTGGCGCTATTAATTCTTAGTGTCTTTGGTCTTCTTTTCCACCTTGTCAACACGTCAGAATCAGTTGGAGAATTCTAAAAATGTCTGATCCCCCTCCCAGAGATTCTGATTTAATTGGTTCAGGGATGCTGCCTGGGCATCAGAATTGTATAAAAAGTTTCCCTGGTAATCTTCATTTGCTACCAGGATTGAGAACCACTATATCTTACTCTTCCTTATCCTTATTCCTATGGTTATAATTATAGCTTGGATGCTGACAATTCCCAAACTGAATTATTGAATTAAAACAAAGCCGGTCCTGGCCTCTAATCCTTATATCCAACTGATTGTTTAGCACTTACACTAGACTATCAAATAGGCAGCTCACACTCAGCCTGTTTAAAACCAAACTCAAGGCTCGGCGCCTGTGGCTCAACGAGCTAAGGCGCCAGCCACGTACACCTGAGCTGGCGGGTTCGAATCCAGCCTGGGCCTGCCAAACAACAATGGTGGCTGCAACCAAAAAATGGCCGGGCATTGTGGCAGATGCCTGTAGTCCCAGCTACTTGGGAGGCGGAGGCAAGAGACTCGCTTGAGCCCAGGAATTGGAGGTTGCTGTGAGCTG
>CAUYON010161457.1:0-24929 GCA_963573935.1 Arctocebus calabarensis
TTTATATAGTGATCAAGAAAATGCCATGAAGGCTATCTGTAACAGTACGATCAAAACATTTCTGAATGTATATGAATCGTGCCCTATGATTGCACCAATGTACAGAATTATGATTCAATAAAATTATAAAAAAAAAAATCAACATTTTCAGGGTAATGTTGATTTGAGTCAAATAAAACTTGTTATTTAGGAGTGTGCAATAAAATCCATAATTAGTTATCATTAAGAATAGCATCATTTTTTATAGTTGAATACTAAATAACATTTATTTCAGTTCAAATTTATAATCGAATAACTTTATGCATATTTTTAGATAATTGAACTGGTATTACATACCTCCAGTTTACCAAAGAAAGTAATAAAATCCAAGTACTATTTCTATTTGAAATTATCTAGGATTACAAATAAAAATTATGAAAATTTAGAAATATTTATTCAATACTTTAATTTATACAACATATTCAAGTCATTTTTTTATATTCCAACAACTGGATAAGTTATAAAGAAATAGCTTAACATCTTATGCATGTTTAAAAATTAAAATTCAGAGGGATTAAGAAATTTCTTAAAGTCAAGTTTCAATATATTTTGAATAGGCAACCTTGGTAATTATTTAAATTTAGATTTGAAATTTGCTTCTGCTATTTGCTAACTTTTTAACACTTGGCAATTTGTTTAAATTTCCTGAACCCCAACGTTACTATCTATACAAAGAAGATAATATCTACAAATAATTATAAATAACACATAGTTTTCCTAGAACAGTCCTTTACATCACTAATTTTGTGCTAATAATGAGCTTATATGTAACTCCTAAATGTGTGAAGCAGGGAAAGAACTCAGGGATTCAGAATTCAAGTACAAAGATAGTCTCATTAAGCATTTTTGAAAATATCTCTTTGTCAAGGCTCAGGACTGAACAAGTCTCCAGCCTAGCTTAACTAGGGTCCAGACACAAACTGCTAAGCTACCTTGCTTAGGAACAATTTCTCTTAGGTGCCTAAGGACTATCTACTTTAGTGGGAGAGAGGGAGAGAGAGAGAGTCTTAGAGAGAGTAAAGCAATCTTAAAATAGATAGATCTTAGTCTTTAGTGGAGCTTAGTGATCTTCAGCAGAGAGACTCTGTGCTGGCGTTCTGCAGGTGGGAGAGGAGACAGAGTCAGAGTAAGCAGGTCCATGATAGAACATGCATGCTCCCGACTGCCTTCTCCTCCAGCCTAATATAAAGCTGATCTCGTGCCTCTCAACACCATAGGTGTAGAGACTGCCAATTCTCCACTGCACTCATCTTGTGAGCTCTCATGCTTGTTAGGAGAGCTAAATCCCTCTCCATGCCCTTTCCACCAAGGTGTTCCATTATTGAGCTATATAGGTATTTCTTATAACTCTCACTCCTCCTAACCATAGGCTATATGGGCTGATACATTTCCCCTCTTTTTTATATACAAACAAAATAAGTTTTAACTAAGGTGCCTATGGCTCAAAGGAGAAGGGCACTGGTCCCATAAATTGGAAGTGGCAGGTTCGGATCCAGTCCCAGCCAAAAACTGCAAAAAAACAAAATAATAATTTTTAATGTGTTAAGAGCAGTTCTTCCTATTATCTAGCCCTTTTCTTGCTAGGTAAAAGAATATGATAATTGTCAAAGTTCAGAATTCCAAGTATGGAATGATGAAGCCCATTACAGATTTAAACTATTAACCATTGCTAGGGAAAAACCATGATTGTAATGTTAATTCCTTTAAAGGTCTTTTTAAATTGAGAAAATCTTGGTTGAGAGAATTAACCATTTCTTTAACTGTACATACTTTCCTTTTGATATTTACTTAATGGACAAACAAAAGATAATGCTTTCCTTGCAGGATAATGCTTTCCTTTGCAAGTAAAGATTTCTCTCACTATTCCAAAGGCTTTGCTACTTGCGGTCCTAACAAAGCCACCCTTCACAAAGCTCACAGTCCCATACTTCACAGTTCCGTTCAAAGGCTCTGTTACTCATGGTCCTTCAGTGGTCCTGCACTTCACAGATCCTCAGTAGCAGAGTTTTTCCTGCTTTCAAGCTACTTTTCCAGCAGAATTTTGGTTAATTGATTCCAGACTCTTTTTTCCAATGGAGTTCCCTAGCACAGAGTAACTCCTAATTACTTTTCCTATCCTTTGTCCTCCCTCTCATAATCTTCCAAAGGAGTCACTTGCTTCAGAGTGTTCCTTTCTCCTTTGGGCCATGTCCAGGCTCTTTAGCTAGACCCAGGTATTGTACACAGATGCTGATGAGAGGTGGGTTACCCCTTTACCACACAGGATAACCAAATAGTCCACAAATATATTTAGTCTAATTATTCTCCATTGTCATCCATTGGTCTAGTTTAATTTCTTCAGTTTTATGCTTAGGCACCACAGGTCTACAAGCTGACTGAGTGCTCCCATGGCATAGAATTGAATTATACTGTTTTTCTGAGAATAGTTTAAAATGAAAATATTAAAGAAACTATTTCTTAACTTCTTTCATTTATCAGTGGGTCCTGATTCTGGCCCAAGTGTTAATTCCCCTACAATAAAGGTGTTCCATCTTTATCAAATTGAGAACTGCATTCGTTTGCCCAATGAAAGCCTTTTTTATACTTGGGATATACACCTGGAGGTTTACCTCTCCTTTGTTCCTTTTCTTTAGCATTCAGCATTCTTTTCCGTTTTAAACACTCTTTTCTCTTATGGCCCAGCTTCCCACATTTATGGTATTGATGTTAACTGGGGGATTTACTCTCTGATCTTCCAGTTGCCCAATTTAGGTTGCCACGTCAATATATCATTTACCTGCTTCCACTATAAGATTCATCTGATCTCTCAACTGTTTTATGTCAGCAGCCATGATCTTAATCTTGTCTTTACGCTATTCCATCTGATATTTCAACTGTTATATCTCATTTGCCATGATTTTTCTCTACTGGCTTTTTCTTTTGGCCTTCTACTTTTTATGATCTTTCCTTTTCAACTCTTAGAACCTTTAGCTTCCTTAAAGGGACAAGAAGCTCTTTAGGTGTTTTTGTTTGTTTGTTTGTTTGTTTGTTTTTCACTCTGGAATCTTAGCATTTTTACAAAACTTCACTTCTTCTATTTCTTCACCAGCCCCCTTAATCTACCCCAATTCTTTTCTTTTAAACAGAACTTTTAACTGCTAAAATGGGATTCGGGCATCGGTCTCTCCAAATCTACTTCCTGCTGGCCATGGACAAGGCTATAGGGGAAAGCAGTGAGAAGTTCTCTTTCCCAACTTAATAAACTCTTGTAACCTGTTCCTGAACTTTTCTCTTTGCTGTTTTACTAAAGGCTTTTCTCACCCCTGAGGCTAAAGCCATGTTTACTAAAGGTTCTTATCTCCTAGTTCTACCCTTTCTCTTTCCCGCTTGTCTAAAGGCTCCTTTTCTCCAGCCACTTCATAGAAGAGGCTAAAGGCTTTTATTAGCTTTTCCCCCACAGAAGTAGTAGTTAGAATTTGGAAAGAGAAAACATAGGAAAGAAGAGGAAAAACCAAATGAGAAAGGCCTATTGTTGGCTGTCTTTTTCTTAGATATTTCTTTTCCCTCTAAATATTTCTATTTCTCTTCTTTCTCTTTTTCTTATTTGCCAAAGCTTATTTCCCTCTTGGTCCGTGTTCACCGAATCCTGCCCACTATGCCATTTGTCACATCCCACTTCTGACAGCACTTTTCAGGGTCCAGGACTGGTCAGGATCAACTAGGTTCCAGACGCAGACCACTAAGCTAATTTGCTGAGGAACAATTTCTCTTAGGTGCTTGAGGGCTATCTACTTTAGAGAGAGAGAGACACAGAGAGAGTCTTAGAGAGAGTAAAGGGGTCTTAGAATAGATAGATCTTAGTATTTAGCAGAGCTTAGTGATCTTCAGCAGAGAGATTCCATGTTGGTATCCTGCAGGCAGGAGAGAAGTCATAGTCAAAGTAAGTGGGCCCATGATAGAATGTGCATGCTCCCGACTACCTTCTCCTCTAACCTGATGTAAGGCTGATCTCGTGCCTCTGAACAGCATAGGTGTAGAGATCGCCAATTCACCAATGCTCTCATCTCACGAGCTCTCATGCTTGTTTGGAAAGCTAAATCCCTCTCCATGCCCTTTTCACCAAAGTGTTCCATTTTTGAGCTATACAGGTATTTCTTATAACTGTCACTCCTCCTAGCCATAGGCTGTATGGGCTGCTACATCTTTTCTCAAAGTCATGCCTCCTTTTGAACTAGCCATTGTGTAGATTTGGAAAAACTCATTGGGATTCATCAAACTTAAGTGCTGGTCACAAAGACCAAACAACAGATGGTATCTGGTGATACAGTAAAATAACTTCTTATTTGGGGATATCACAGAGTCTGTCATGAGAACTCTAACATCTTTAAATATTCACATCTTTAAATAAGATCTACTCTTTTTATCTCAAACATTTCATTGTGTCTGCAGGACAATTTTTCAATAAAATTTAGCTGAGATTCTGGTACATATAAACATATTTGAGTTACTCATGTTAGTTGAATAGTAAATAAATGTGTGTGACAATTTTTATTTTATACTTCTATTAGAAAGAACTTATATATTCTGGCATTTAATGTAAATTGTTCTTTGCCAAGTGTGCCTTTACTGTAGTTTGACCTATTGTACTTGCATTGAGATGCCACATTTTAGTCATAGTTATAGTGAAAACTTAAAAAAAAAAATCCTGCATTCAGCATAAAGAAAAGTATGCCTGAATTATTTCAGTAAATTACTTACTTTTCCCAAAGTTTTAAGCATGAGTTTCTCATTCTGGTTTTCCTATATTCAGATTACAATTCAGCAACAATTTCCCTGTCATATTCACTGTCATACAGAAAATAAAAAATGCTTCTACCTTGCTAAGGTGTTCAAATTCTTTGTGACAGATTCTTGTCTGAATAACCCTGGCAGAAAATTTCCTAATACTCTTCTTTTGATTGGTTTAGGATACTGAGTATTGCTGAAAGAAAAAATAATTCTAAATTTTTGGATTATTTCCTTTAATTATTTAACATTTCTAGATACAGTATTCTGAGAATATACCCATAATGTTGATTTCATACATATTATTTGATTATGTGTTTATACATAAAAATTATGAAGTTGGATTTTATAGAATATATATTTTTAAATATTTAAGTGATTTTCCCGGAAGTCTGCAAAACCGTTTTTAGAATTGGTATTTCTTTCAAATGTGTCAGCTATTAGTTTGTAGGACTTCTTAGTTTATTAGCAATACAAATGTTATGACTGAATTAGAAAAGCTTTCCTAATCACTGAAAGGTCTTTGAAAGCTCCACAGTAATTATATCTTATAATTATCAGAAAGTAAAGTTCCCAAATCATTTTGACAGTCAAGCATTTTCTGGTTCTGAGCCTGCAGCTATGTGTCAATAGGATTAGCTGCTAATTATAGGGAGGGAAAATAATTAAGGTGAAATAAATTTTTCACTTTAAATTGAATATGATATTTAAAATAAGGATGTTTCCAGCCCTTACCAATGCATTTCTAGGAGTCTAGAGGATGGAATATGGTTGCATTTTAAATGCAATGTTGAAGAGGTTAAAGGATGAGTTTCAAATATTTTATAAAATAAATAAATATGCTAAATGGTTGTTCTGAGGAGTTCTTAGTTTTAGTGTGCCTACTAATTTATTGAATTGATTGAATTAAGAAGCATGGACTGACAAATGAACAAATGGTAGTCATTAATGAACAAATAATTATTGCCATATTATTTGTTAGGCTGCCTTGTGTAATGTGCTTGTTTTCATTGTAAATTTTCCACTTTTGCATTCCAGTATTAGGAAAACAATTATCTAGACCACTTTTTCCCAAAATATCTTTCACTTAACACAAGTTTTGATAATAAAAATAACTATTATATATCATGAAATCATCAAATACATTTTGAAAATTCTTGGCAAATTGAAATTATGTTTATTAGCTAAAGGATTTATCATGTCATTTTATTCAGTGCAAGACTTCATTTGGGGATTCTATTATGCAGAATTTCTCAAATTTATTTAACTGGAGGTTGAGACATCCCTGGAACACATCTTATAATATATTAATGTAGATTTCTTCCCCTTATATACTTTATTATTCAAGCAAACAAATTGATCTATGTAACAGTAATTTCCTCAAGTTTTCACCTGTTCAGTTTCTTTATGCTTTGTAATGGCATTTCAATATTCTATGTTATATTTACTACAGCAGTATTTCTCAAATTTGGTATCTTTTAACTACTTCTACTAATAGGCAAGTTTAAAAAAATATGAGGTTATCACGGATATTATCTAACTAAGTTAATAGTTTAATTTATAATAACAATTACATATTATTATTATGCTTGATATTTTGTGAACTTTAAGCAAGTTACCTATTCAGATTGCTAGATAAAGATTGTAAGGGTTAATCCTTTCCCTTTTTTATTTATTTTTTCTTTTTAAAATGTTTTTGCCTGTTTGGGGTTTTTTTTAATTAAATCATAGCTATGTACATTAATGCAATTATAGGGTACAATGTGCTGGTTTTATATACAATTTGAAATACTTTCATCAAATTGGTTAATATAGCCTTCACTGCATTTCCGTAGTTATTGTGTTAAGACATTTATATTCTACACTTAGTAGATTTAACATGTACCCTTGTAAAGTGCACCATAGGTGAGGTCCCACCACAAAAAAAAAAAAAAAAGATTGTAAGGAATAGATCAGATTCCGCCAGTAGTCAGTTTTATCTTCTAAATGTGTACATATACTAAATAGCATTAGAAATGTCAGTCATTGAAAAGGACATCCAAGATTGGAATCAATCTGCAGATATTTGAGTATATTCAGATGCCAGTCAAAATCAGAAGATTTGGTATGTTTTCTTGCTAAAAACTATTTCCTGTCTCCTAACAGTAACAAAGCCAGTGAATTTCACTTAAAAGCTGGAATTTCAAATTAACTTGGCAGATAGTTAGTGTTTCCAATCTGCTTCTTTTGTCTTGACCCCTGGAAAGTATTTCTTTATGATCTGCCACAGCATTAAGATCAATTTTCAAATATACTTAATAATACTGCATCAGCTTCTTTCACAAGTAAGTGAAGACAATTGTCAAGTACTGAGAAAGAATGAAACTGTTGGCTATCTCTGTCTAGACCCCCTTTCAATCATTCAAAGATATTATTGTATTGTCTTATCAACATTAAGAAATTGTGATATGTCAGGCCCATCAGTTCAGGCAAATATGAATAATGAAAGTGTCATTGAGATTTGTCACTCAAGGAACACTTGAAATCATAGAGATTGATTACTTATGTCATGAAGAGATCTTTTTATCTCATTCTTCAATTTCCAATCTCCTCTTGAACAGCTAACAAAATTTAGTGGGAAAATTAGTAGCAGAAAAGCATACTCATGAACCACATTTTTGCTCAGAATGCTATAAAATGTATACTCAGTGACGGAGAATTGAATACATTTGTAGCTTTCATTATTTCTTTCAAGACTAATGAATAAAAAGGAAACATATCGGTGATGATTATTTTCTCTGAGAATAAGTCCAACTTGAAATACTGATAAAATTTTGCATTTCTCTTATTCATGTATAAGTGACCTTTTCTGTTCTATACACAGAGCTGAAGAATCATCAGAAATGATCTACGTCTGTTGTCTAGTCTGCATTATGTTCTATAGAATAATAATTAATTAACAAAATGTGTGTTTCCTGTTACATGCGTTATTAGTATAATATAAAACATTAACTATATTTTCTCTCTTGTAAACGAATATACTACCTATATTCGACAATGAGCCGATTTAACTTAGCATATTAAATACTCTATCTAAAATGTATAACTAGGCATGTGAATATGTGTGATCACATTGCTCTAATACTTAAAAACTAGTGATATATAATGAAGAGTAATTATTCTATATGGAACTGTGGCTCAAACTCATAATTATTTTAGATCATAATTGTCATTAAACTCATAAGTCTCTTTATAATTTTACATCAAAGCATAACCTTTTCTGTTATCGTACAGCATACTGAGGTTGAAAGATGAATTTATATTTTTGTTCTGTTCTAAATCATGTTTACCATGTTTATCTACTTTTTTACTTTTTAAACATGATTTTGAGAATATTATGTTAAAAAATACTATTGGTTTCTCTGGATAGTTAATAGAAAATAAAATGAAAGCTCGTATAGTTTCATTCTGTTTTGTGTCAGTATTATATATGTATAAGATTAGAATTCTTTTTTTAAAATGTTATTGTATCTTTTCTAAATTGTAATGTTTGATTATTTACCTAAGTTTTTTTATTAAATCATAACTGTATAAGTTCATTATCACTTTTGCCTACACTTCCACTTTTGTCAGTTGAATCTCCAAACAGCAGCATGATTGTACTGACCAACCTCTGTTTGTTCCTTCCTCAACTCCAGATCCATTAGTAGCCTTTCCTGCCCTAATTTACACTCGTAGAGTTCATCATTTGAGTCACCTCGTCACTAGAATACTACTTGAGTGTCTTATTCTATCTTGTTCTTTTAGAATACCCACAGTTATATAAGTAATTTTTCTGTTCAAGTTTTTAATAACTAAATCATCTGAGTACATTTTGTTTTTCTTGACAGGATCTAGATTAATATGGTAGCAGTTCTATATATTTATATTATGAAAATATAAGTGGTGGTGCCGGCCCCATACACTGAGGCTGGTGGGTTGGAACTTGGCCCAGGTCAGCTAAACAACAATGACATTTGGAACAACAACAACAAAAATAGCCAGGCCTTTGTCAGGCACCTGTAATCCCAGTTACTTGGGAAGCTGAGGCAAGAGAATTGCTTACACCCAAGTGTTTGAGGTTTCTGTGAGCTATGATGCCATGGTATTCTACCTAGGGCAACACCTTGAGATTGTGTCTCAAAAAAAAAGAAAGAAAGAAAGAAAAAGAAAATACAAGTGACAACAGAGATGATATGCACATGGAATAAGTAATAAAATATTTAAATAGTAATAGATATGCACATAGAATAGTAATAAAATATTTAAAATAAGAGATTAATAAGATCAGGTGGCGCACGGAGACTCACACCTGTAATGCTAGCCCAGGCATGTGGATCACTTGAGCTCAGGAGTTCAAGACAAACCTGAGCAAAAGCAGACGTCATCTCTACTTAAAGTAGAAAAACTAGCGGGACATCATGACAGATACCTGTGGTCTCAGCTACTCCTGAGGCTAAGGCAAGAGAAATTCTTGAACTCAAAAGATTGAGGTTGTTGTGAGTTATGACACCATGGCACTCTAGCTTGGGGCAACAAAGTGAGATTCTGTCTCAAAAAATATAAATTCATCTTTCACCATCAGCATACTACACAATAACAGAAAAAGTTACACTTTGATGTAAAATTGTGAAGCCATTTATGAGAAAACTGTGTCTCAATAAAAAAACTATAATTAGTTGAGAGTGATAAGATCTTATAGGACATGTGCAAACTATAAAATATAACACATTTTCTGTTATATTAGAAAGCAAAAAGAATTCTAAAAATAATTCATGCTCATTAATTTTGTATTTAAGACTCAATTTTAATTAGAAAAGCTTTTATTGCAGAAAGAATCAAACTTCATTAAGATAAATGTGATCCATAGAATATAAAAGAAAACTTCTTTGACACTTTAAAAACTTTAAAGGAAAAATGGAAGCATAAAAAAATCTCTTGCAGCTTCAAGTATAAACAAAGGGCTAATTTTGTTACATAGAAACATATCAACAAATGAAAAATAAATAAATATATGAGAAAAAAGCAATGCTACCCAATTCAATATACTTATAAATATGGACTTTATCCCTGGTAAAAATATTGTAAATGGATATTTCTTAACTATGAAACTATTTATTCACAAATAAATACAAATTTAATGTTTATATTTATACAGATAATCTTTATTTTTTATTCAATCTATGTCTTCATTTGGCATAAATCAATGAATAGAGTTGACTTAGATTGGTATTTGGATATGTGCAAGTCACAAAAAAAACAGCTTTTTTAAAAAACAAAAGACAAAATGTAGCTCTGAGTATTAAACATTTGTTCCAACATATTATTCAGGAATTTGGTTATCTTAAAGAGATCAATTTAAAAGACAATCAGAATATAATACAACAAATTTATAGGTCTCGTTATAGAAATGATGTTTTAGTGTTGCAAAGCTAAGAAAATTAATAAATATTATTCAAAATTTGTAAAAGAAGTGCTACATATCTCACTTCTGAGTACCACTATGGTGACCTGTTGACCAAGGTGAGTACATCAAAGGCGACTATAATGATACTCAACAATAAAATATGTAGCACTTTATCTAGAATGAGTTCATGAACTTAATTGTCAGAGCTCAGATGACAACAGCTCTGATCGCCATTCCAGAAAGAGAGTCCCAAGTTGCTTTGAAGGATGGCTAGGCTGTGGAGTCATTGCATAGCTTCCCAAGGGGCAACCTTCAAAGGTGGCTATAGTGATGTTCGGCAATCGGGTGTGTGGCACTTTTTCTAAAATGAGTTCATTAACATAATTGTCTCTTCTTGTATCCTGGATCATTCAAAAGTACATCCTTCCTACTCTACTCATAGTAGAGTCTTGGCCAAAAGATCTGGTGAGCTATAAATCCACAGGAATGAAGTTCCTTGTGAGAAAATATGCTACAGAAACATTTTTGAAGATCATCTAACTGCAATAGTCTTTTACTCCACATAAATCTATACTAATTGCGCTATACTAATCATCCACTTTCACTGCACAGGAGTAAGTAACAGTGAGTTTTCTGATTATGTTTAGCAATAACTAGCACTGGGGCTCCTCGTGTTAAGCTTGTTGACTGAGTCCCATCATGTGTGTTAGTTTCCTAATACACAACAAATTACCACAAGTGTCATGGCTTAAAATAACAAGTATTTATTCTCTGTGGTACCAAGAAGTCCAGAAATAAGGCATTGGAAGGGCCATGCTTCCTCCCAAGGTTCAAGGAGGGAGGTTCCTTTGTTGTCTTGTCTCTCTCAGCTCCTGGTAGGTCCTGGCACTCTTCTTTCCCTTCTGCTAGCATCACTGCCGTCTCTGCCTCCATCTTCCCTACCTGGCTTTCTTCTCTCGTGAGTGTCAGGTTGCCTTTCCTTTTATTTGCTATTTTTTTCTTCACTACATCACGTAAACAGTGTGCATTCTCACTGCCAAGTAATAAAGAACACTGCATTTAATATACTTTTACAAGATAATTTATGCCTCCAAGGCCCTATTAATCTTTGGTAGCTAAAAGAGTGGGTTTTAGGAACTGCATTTCACATCCACAGATTCTAGAAAGTTATTATTTGAATTTGCTCATCATCTTGCTGCATAATTTCAGTCCCTTTGAAAGCAAACTGCCCTACATTGCAACTTCACACTCCAAATTTCTAGAGAAGAAACTCATGCAAACTTTGTATTTTTCAAATAAAAATTTTACATTTATAACAGAAATAGATGTTGTCAACACAAATAAAATTTTATCCCTGAAGTTATTAATTTTCCAGTCTCTTACTCTATACAAACGTGCTATGAAACTTACAAACAATAATATGGCAGCTTTCTGCCTTGTGAAGACTTTCAATTTTCTTCTGTGATAAATATGAACGCTTTCTGAAAGACTGTTGTTACATTTTATTAAAAATTTCTGAATTTTTAAAGAAAAGATAAAATAAATGTATAAAACATTGTTTTCGGGGAGACCAGTTTATGTCCTGTGGGAAATTCTCGGGGAAAATGCTTTCCAAAACACTTCAACTGAAACTTAAATTGTTGCCTTTTCCAGTGCAATTACTCTTTGAATATATACCACAAATAATCCATTAAATCCATTCATATATCTTAGAATTACACTCCAAATGCATTGTTCATTGATTTGATTTTGAAATATTATCATTTATTAGTTATCCAAGCCACATTGTTTGCATGTTAAATGTGAGTCTTTTACGAAGTCTTTTTGTCTGCAAATACTTTACATGAAAATACTTTCTTTGTGTAATTTCTACTTTTATTGTGCTCTCCTCAGCTGCAACTTTCAGATGCCTTTCTTTTTTTATCAGGTTAGAGAATTTTTGGTAATTAGTTTTCATTATTCTTCTAAATGGCCCCTTCTGGGATTTTTTTTTTCCTTTTTCTATTGCTTTAGATTTTTTGTTTGGTATACTACTTTCTTTTATTTGGAATTTCCTTCATCTTTTCCCAGAAATATCAATAAAAATAAAAACTGGAGGAATAAAAGAAGATCAACAGCCATGGCTATAAGGAGAGGATGTGCATGTGTGCTTGTGTGTGCCTGTGTGTGCACACGTGTGCAAGCACGTATGAACACGTGGTGCTGTGCTGTCCCTGTTCTTTAAAGCTAGGTATCGGGATTTTACTTAACTGGTTTTCCTTTACCTTTATTTGAAATACAGCAGTGCTTACTAAAAACTAAATGAAGAAATATACAACAAAGAAAAATATATAAAAATAAGACAAATTTACATTGTTATAATATTGTTTCTGGTTGAATTGCTTTGCTTCCTTGAAAATTAAGGGTTTGGCATGTATCTGAAATTAGAGATGAGATAGACTTTCAAAAGCATTGTCCCTGTGATTAATTCATCTCAGGAAAAGATTCTGTGCTTCTATAAAACTTTTTCTCAGTTATTCCTGATCTAAGAATGAAATAATAAAATAAAATAAAACAAAATGAAATAAAAAATAAAACTTTTTCTCAACAGAGGACTTATCATCTCTTGTGTTTAGAAAAAGAAAAAGAAATGCAGTTCTTGTAAGCAAGTCAGTATCAGCAAGAAGTCTGAAATTGTATGCAAATGTATGCATATATGGGTGGACCCCTGTGTGCATCCATTTGAGGTTTTTGTCTCCATGGGGGAAAGGAGCATTGTCTTGCCGTATTGTTACAGGGCAGAATTAGAATTATTGAGTAGATTTTATAATAAGGTGGGGTATAGGCACAATAAAAAGTTAATGTAAAATTGACTATCTCATCCTTGCTTGGGTCTGAATAATCATCTCCATAACACAAAATACTAAGAAGCTTCAAATTTGTGGCCTCAAGCTAATTCTAACCCTGAATCATATAAATGAAACCAAAAATGATTTAGATAAAAATATGTAATAAATGTAACTATTTTGAAGAAATTTTATCAAAGAATGCATATGACATTATTTCTTGTTATAATTTTTCCCTCCTCAATTATATTGCTACCTTTATAAGGGTCTGGTTCTAACTTTAAATCTCAGGTGATTTGAGTCTCAAGTGTAAAATCTGATTTTAGAATCTTTATTATAATCTTCATTTTTTGCATGTAGTTACATAATATAACACACTAGGAAATACTAACATGAAAAGTTATTAGCATCTACATTGTATTAGGAATTAGTGAAATGGCAAAGAACAAAATAATTACTACTGTGAAGCTAAAGTAAAAAGATATTGAGGGGAATATATTTCAATGAACTTTACTGTTGCACATTAGGTTAGTCTCAGGGGATAGATGAGTGTTACCTTAGGGATTTGTCAGAATTAAACAAAAATACTTAACTGTATGAATGTGGGTTAAGACTACTTATATTAACATTCAATGTGAAACTTGAACGGAGAAGAACATTAAATATTTGACAGTTATCACTTTCAATAAAATTAATACTTCTTATATGCATAACATTTATATTAATAATTTATTAGCATATAAGTTACTATAACTGATTGTAACATGATTTTTGACAGCAGATTCTTAGTTCCATTTTAAAGAGAAGGAAATTTAAAACATATAGATTTAGTAGGACATAGTGGCACATTTGGTTCTAGCTACTTGGGAGGCTGAGGTATGAGGACTGGTTGAGGCCAGCTTTTGAGGTTGTAGCAAGCTGTGTTGATGGCAGTACGCTCTGGCCTGGGCAACAGAGCAAAACTGAGACTTAAAAAAATAAAAAGAGTGTAGACTGAGAAATTTTCTATAATATGCTTATTTTGGACTCCAAATCTGCTAGTTCTTGTTTTCAAATTTTGTACTCCTTTATTTCTTGGAAGTAGATACCACAGATATGTAAAATAGAGAAGTGATTCCATGCTTGAAGGAGCTTGGAATACATAGTTTGGAAAATAGACATGCACAGATTGTATTATAAGCAAATGATTTTACCGTAGACATTATAGTATGAATCTGAAGTCAAAGATAAATATTGCCAAAATAGGATGAGAACAGTATTCTCTATCAGATAAAAAGTAAATTGTATTAGTGAATGGTCAAATACCCTTATCCAACATGTGTGAGGAATTCTTATATACAAGAATGGTTATAAAAAACTTAAGTCTAGAATTCAAGTGATGTCTTCAAGATGCTGAAATCCAACTACAACAACATATCGAGAAAAAGAATTAGATTATTTGAACTAGAAGAAGAAAGATTTTGGAGGGAAGACTTATGAGGAATTATGTGGGTGTGATTTCAGTATAGATGGGGCAAAAGCAGGAATAAGGCAAGAGTTGAAAGTAATAGGTAAGCACATTATAACTTAAAATAAAAACTTCCTAATAACATTTCAAATAGCATTCCTAATAGCATTTTCAAAATGAATTTGAACATCATTCTCACCATAAATTTAAGCAGAGGCTGAATTTCCATCTCCTGAGATTAAATATAAAAATGATTCCTTTCAGTCCTTCTTGATGCTAAGCAACTGAAACTATAATTAATGGATGCACTCATCAAATACTAGTAAGAAATCCCAGGGAAATTTTTTATTATAATATCTCTTGGACTTTGTATATTCTTACATTCAATAAAAATTTATAGAATAATACGTGTGGGCCACTGAGATTGGGAGTATCAATATATAATTACTTTAGCAAAATTAAAGAAATTTAACTAAATAATTGTAATACGTTATGACAAGTGCTTGTTACAGAAAATGTTATTGGGTTACCCACAGCTTTTTTTTTTTTCTTTTGCATTCCCTAATTAAAACATCTGGGACTTGTGATGTTACCATAGGGAATGTTTCCCTGTTCTGGAACCTCAAACAGACCACTCTTCCAGATCTGAGAATGAATTGTTATAAAGACACGTTGATTTCTTTTGCTGAACATTTGCCTTTCAAGTTTCCCTTGCAGTTCCAGTTTGCCTTGACTTATTCTAGCAAAGGAGGATCAGATTTATGGCTCCTGAAAAAGCTTGAATGTTGATAAAATAGGAGAGTCACACCATTAAGCATCCTTTTTTCACTTAACTCTTACCT
This sequence comes from Arctocebus calabarensis, assembly GCA_963573935.1. Lineage (NCBI taxonomy): Eukaryota > Metazoa > Chordata > Mammalia > Primates > Lorisidae > Arctocebus > Arctocebus calabarensis. Next base: position 15,343 of record CAUYON010161457.1, read on the forward strand.
CCCTATCTTGCTTTTAAAGTTACAGATATAGTATAGATTATTAACTTTTGTGGTTAGTTGTGATGAATAAAGCTTTAACAGCTATATCATAATGATGATGCAACAGGTATACGAGCAAAGCCAGTATTTGAAGGATGGTGGTTCATAAAATTAGAAGGAGCCCCCATATTTAAACTCAGATTTTCAAAATCCCAGATTAATCTCAGTAATTTGAGAGTACCTACTTTTGTACTTTTGTTAATAAAATTAACAAATGCCCTTACTTTAAGCCAATATTCTCTTCTTTACAGCTGAAATAATTCCTAATTAATTCACTAGCAGTATATGTGTGACCACATGCACATTACTGTGGTTGAAAGAAATTGAAACATATGAGCAAGAGCCCGGATTACTGAATGTGGTTATTACTAGCTATGGCAATGTGTGTTGCTGGCTGAGTGGAAAGGCCAGGAAGCTGCTACAAAAACTTAATGGCATATCTTCCCACATTAAGGCTTTCATTCTAATCTCTGAAATTTGTTTTCCTTTTCTATATGTTTTTGGTGGGTTTATTTTTTGTGTAAGTTAACTCTCTACCAAAATTGCTAATTGCTTATTGGTGAGACCCTGACCTTTTTCTCCCACCTGCATCAATGTTCCAGTGGAAAATGCATTGGAAATTCCAACTAGATAATTTGAAAAAGCTCAACATAGAACTTTTGATAAAGGTGTCACAGGGCTTAGAAAAACTAAAAAGAAATAGGAAAGGACCTCTGGTACCAGCAACAGCACAAATAATCACCACCTCAAGCCCTAAAAGGGAGGGCATTATTAGTAATCCCTAATAATGAGGGATTACTATAATTCTGAGATGTAGCTTTTTGGACCCCATGTCAGCTCCTTGCTGAATGTTCCTTGGAGACTCTGTGTTTTTTATTTCATATTTTTATTACAGTCTCATTTGGTTGCCCCAAGCTCGAGTGCTATGGTATCATCTTAGCACATAGCAACCTCAAGCTCCTGGCTTCAACAATCCTTCTACCTCATTACCCCAAGTACCTGGGACTACAGGCACCTACCATACCATCCAGTTAATGTTTCTTTTTTTTTAGTGAAGATGTGGTCTTGCTCTTGCTCAAGCTGTTCTTGAACTCCTGAGCTCAAGCAATCTTCCCTCCCTGGCCTCCCAGAGTGCTAAGATTATAGACGTGAGCCATTGGGCCAGGCCAGTGTCCTGTCACGCGGGCCTCTCCCTGGGAAAGTGTTTCACATGCCTGCTGCTTTCCCTCTGAGGAAGCAGTTGAGAAAGTAAGAGAGGGTGTGGGAATTGGAAGCACACTCTCTTTGTAACTCGATTGTGAAAGTGGCATCACATCACTTTTGCCAGATTTGAGTCATAGAAATGAATCACTAGGGAAAGCCTAGGCTCCAAAAGGCTATTAAATAAAGGCATAAATACCAGGGGGTTGGGATCAATGAGAGCCATTTTAGAGCCTGCCCACCATAGACGTTAACAGTCCAAGAAGGAGTTTTTAAAAATTTAAGCAAAAGTGACTTACACAGGGAATAAAACAAGTTTGCTATGAAACCAGTCAGGCCATTTAAGTTTGACAAATTAGTAAGGAATTAAAGAAAATATTGAATAGGAAGCTGGTTAGAAGAATTTGGAGATGATGATATTCATCCGGGCTAGAGATAAACTACATGTGAGTCATCACATGTGCTTGACTGAACAACCGCAATGCAGACTTATTTTGTTTGGAAATTTTCTCGCAGACAAGCTCTAGTGTCTGTTTGTATGTATACTTGAATAGCCATACTATTGATGTTACCAAAGTTGAAAATATATTCTTTCTAAACATCTTCTTCAGGTTTAAATGATTTCATGGTTTTCTTCAAAACAGTGTGTTAGTACTTGTTTTAAAACTGGTGCAAATAAATTATCTATTCAAATTATTTCATAACCCAAATGAAATATCTATTCCAATAAGCTCAGTTTTCCATTCTTTCATGGCAAAAAGATTCTTACCAACTTGAAATTAAGATTTGTTAGTTTCTAGGGTTCAAGTGCACAAAACCACGTATATCTAATTTTAGAATAGCATATTCAACTTTTAGCATAATAAAATTTACTATTTTTATATTCTTGATTTTTCACATTGCAACATAATCCTTAAAATATCGTTACAAATTTCTAATGTATATATATACGTGTATATATACACATCAAATTTATGATTGATGAGTGATTATTTAAATAAATATTCATTCAAAATACAGTAAGGATCAGATCCAGAGGACATAACCATAAACTAAAAAACTTGGCCTTTTAGTGATTCTCAATCTTCCTAATGCCACAGTCCTTTAATACAGTTCCTGTGGGTTTCAACCCACAGGTTGAGAATCGCTGTTTTAGAAACTTTTATTCAATCGGAAGATTTGGGATGGCAAGCAGATAGCTGCAAGCAGTAATATTAATATATTTTAAAGTAGAATATGAATCAGAATCATTGAAGGGTTTTTTTTCTTTTCAAAGGAAAATAAAATTCCCAGTATAGACCCTGAGAATTTGCTTTTTGTGATAGGTATATATTTATACAAACACTAAATTTTAAACACATCATAGTATATTTCTTGAAATAAGGACTTTTACAGTGTATAATTGCTAGATTCCTTTGAAGGATGATGTTCCCTGGTTCTTACCTCCCAGTACTAAGAACGCACACTGGTGCCTCGTCAATGATGTAGTGAGTTAGGACCTTAGCGTGTGGATTTTTGCAGGGGATTGAGGAGTACACACTCCAGGTAGTCCATAGCAGCATGTAAAACAAATCATTAAAATATAAAAGTCAGATGCATGCGAAGTCAAGGTTTCTATTTTTAAATCAGATTCAGCAGACATAAAATTACATATCAAATTGCTTCATAATGTTCTAAATATTTACTCTCAATTCGTGTGCTTAGTTTGTCACCGTCTGATAACAGTTTGCAGACCATCATCAGCCCACAGAATATACTCTGAACAGCACTATTCTTGGTCATGTGAGTAAAACTACATAAGCTCTGCATAGAAATGACTGCTAAAGAAAAATGTCTGACGTCAACAGGAAGCAAAGACCCACATCCATCTGCCACACACGAGTAGAAGGAGACTTACACAGTTAGGAATGCCTGCATATGTGTATGTGTGTGCAAAAAGTGATAGTCTATTTGGGTGGGAGTAAGAGCCTAAGTACGACATCGATAAAACAATGAAATGAGACTGTGATATTAAACCTTCTCCTTACATTTTTAAAGTATGCCCTTATTTTACGGTAACATAGAAGTCAACATTTAGATAAATTTTAAACACATATATGTATGTACGTGTATGTGGTGTGTGTGTGTGTATATATAATACATGTCATTATTTGGATCATTAGATATGATATGTTTGACTTTTAGTTCCACAGCATGTATGCAAAACTATCATGTTACTATTCAATCACAAACTAGGTTTTTTTTTCTTATTTTATTTTTTTAAATAATTTTATTAAATCATAATTGTGTACATTGGTGCAATCATAGGGCACAATGTGCTTCATATACAATCAGAAATATTTTGATCATACTGTTACAGATAGCCTTCATGGCATTTTCTTGATCTCTATATGAAGACATTGATACTCTACATTTAATAAGTTTCACCAGTACCCTGCTAAGATGCACCATAGGTGTGATCCCACTAATTGCCCTCCCTCCACCGATCCTCCCCCCTCCTCTCCCCTCCCTTTCCCTTTTCCCTGTATTCTTGTGCTATAATTGGGTTTTAGCCTTCATACGAAAGCACAAACTAGGTTTTTACTTTTTGTCGCTCCTTGTCAGCGCCCAGGACTGGCCAGGTCTCGGCCCGGCTTAACTAGGTTCTGGAAGCAGACCACTAAGTTACCTTGCTCAGTTCTCTTAGGTACCTGAGGACTATCTACTTTAGCTGGAGAGAGAGAGTGTGTCTGAGAGAGAATAAAGCAGTCTTCTTAGAAAGATAGCTCTTAGTCTTTAGCAGAGCTTAGTGATCTTCAGCAGAGAGACGCCGTGCTGGAGTTCTGCAGGCAGAAAAGACAGAGTCAGAGTAAGCGAGTCCGTGATAGAATGTGCATGCTCCCTGACTGCCTTCTCCTCCAGCTTAATATAAGGCTGATCTGGTGCCTCTCAACACCACAGGTGTAGAGACTGCCAGTTCACCACTGCTCTCATCTCGTGAGCTCTTATGCTCATCAGGAGAGCTAAATCCCTCTCCACCAAGGTGTTCCATTATTGAGCTATACAGGTATTTCTTGTAACTCTCACTCCTCCTAGTCATAGGCTATATGGGCTGCTACAACTCCTCATAGAAATTCAGCAAGATTGTAAGGGCTGGAGCTGAAGAAGGGAAAGGAGTTAGTGTAAATTGCTACTGTTAATGGCCATTCAAAAACATAAATTGCCCTTAGCTCTTATGAATGGCTATTTGATATATCCTTAGAGACTTCTAATATAATATTGCCTATTTCTCTCATTTATTTCCTTCAACATCAATTAGGCTTAATAAAGCATTGAAAACTGAATGTCGCATTTGGTGTGTTTCTGGATGACTGCATTGATTTTTGGCTTGTGGATAGATTCAGTGACATGCAGCATTCAAAGCTTTCTGTAATTGTAGTTTTGTTGGATGTCCTCACTCAATAACCTCTCAATTTCCTAATCTTCTGTAAGGTCAAAGGTGGTAGAGTGTAGAGTAATTCTTTTAAAGGAGTACATGAGTAAAATTCAATTTTTAATAATGGGCAAAGCAAATGCTATTATACACACAGCATTCAGCTTTTAAAATTCATATTAATTGAAAAATACCATCCAGTGAAGTTCTGTGACTCTGTCATACCTGAAACCCTACACACTTACTTTAGAAAATAAAATTTATAATTCTGTCAAGTTGAAATCTGTGGATTTTGCAATACTAAAACTGTGAAGGAATTAATTATAAACTCTTGGGGTAAGTTTAAATTATAAAATTTATAAAATCAAGAGAGATACAATATGTACATGTTATGAACTTATGACATGCACCCAGATAAGACAGAGCAAAGAAGGTGGTTCATCATAGGACAAGAATTGTGAAGTAGAGATGAATGGAAGAAGATAATGAAGAAGATGAAGATGAAGAGGAGGAGGAGGAAGAATTTACCAAAAATATTTTTACAAACATACACGCAAACACACACACACACACACACACACATGAATCTTGGAAAGGTATTGCCCAGGTATTAAAATATAAATTATTTAATCCCATTAGCTATCATATATTAAACTGCCAACTTTTAATCTTCTACAGCTAGTGTCATACTCGTATCAGTAATGACATACATTGGAACACATTTGTAAAAAATACTACTTCATGTCGGGGTTCCTTCTTCAGGCTCGCCACTTATCAGGGCCCAGGACTGGTTGGTCCCTGGCCCCAGCCAATCTAACTGTGTTCCCATGCTGTTATCTCACTCAGGAACAATTGCTCTTGGGTGCCTGAGGGCTCTATTTACTTTACCTGAGGGGGTAAGGGGAGAAATAGTCTTTGAGAGAGTAAAGGAGTCTTCTTAGAAAGATAGATCTTAGTCTTTAGCAAAGCTTAGTGATCTTCAGCAGAGATGCTGTGCTGGTGTTCTGCAGGCAGGAGAAGTGACAGAGTGAGAGTCAGCGGTCTGTGATAGAATGCGCATGCTCCCGACTGCCCACTCCTCCCATCTAATATAAGGCTGATCTCCCTACCACAGGTGTAGAGACTGCCAATTCACCACTGCTCTCATCTCACGAGCTCTCTCATGCTTGTTAGGAGAGCTAAATCCCTCTCCATGGCTTTTCACCAAGGTGTTCGATTATTGAGCAATACAGGTATTTCTTATAACTCTCACTCCTCCTAGCCATAGGCTGTACGGCCTGCTACAACTTCAGCTTCCTAAGAAATCAGAAGGAATTTTTCCAGTGTGGGTGGCAGGAAGTAGAGAAACAGTTACATTTCCTAGAGACTAAGGGAAATATTTTAAGATCATCCACTCTTTGAAGTATTGACCTAGGGATCAACAGTATAAACAGGTGATATGATGTAATTAGAAGATATTTTGTTGGCATGTCTTGGAAGGTGTAGAGAATATCAAGGAATAGTTAAGATAATCATTCACTACTCTCACAGTTAGTGTCCTGTCGTAAAATTCATTTGTTATGCCCAGTCGCAGGGTCACCCCTATAAATCACCCATTGACCAAGTCTGATGCAAAAGCAAGAGGTAGTTTATTAGCTAGCTAGGGCTCTCTGTCCCTGACATAGCAGGAGAGCAGAGAGAGCCTCACCTGCAGAGGGGAGAGCAGTTTTAAGGGTACAGAAAGGAACAAACAGAGGGGGTGTTGGGCGAACTGTTCGGGAGAGCTGATAGGGGCTTGAGGGACTGGACAATGTCTGTTCTGGGCTAACTAGCCTGGGGAAGTATTTACTACCAGGATGGCCAAGGTTAGGTGCTGTTATCGCTCCGGACATACATACTGGAGCTGGGGGTGGGGGAGCAAGCAGGTTGTCTAGCACCTTTGGTATGCAGTTGCAAATTGACCCTTTGGTATGCAGCTATAAATTAACCTTTGATGTGCAGCTGCAAATTGAAGACTGTGAGACAAGGTAGAATTAGTGAAAGGCTGTGGAACAAAATGAGTTAGTTTTAACAAAATGGAGTCGGCTTGGTTCTTTCGCATTCACTTGTTAAGATACTTAAAATTGGGTTTTAGAGATAGTGTGAAAAGAGGTAATAACAAGAGCAAATGTCTCGATATGAGACAAAAGACAAGATAGAAAAGTCAAGGACCTGAAAGGACAGGAAGTGAATACGTATTTCATGTAGGTATTGAAATCTCAAAAATAGTAATGATGAGCGAAGGTATAAAGAAAAGGAGATGAGTGTTGTCATGAAGATCTTTTAAAGAACCTGATATGGATTTTTTTCATGTAAGGATTCTATTTATTTATACTTTATGCTTTTCATATTATCTTGATAAATTTATCTTGGGGTCTTATTTGCTACTTATTCTTAATTGAACCTACATTTCAGAATTGTAACTCAGCATGAAATTCCTAATTGCCATCGCTGATAATATAAAGCGGCATTTAAAGATTTCTCAGAATTAAAACTAAATATAAAACCCCAAAGATTCGACTAAGAGACCACAAAATCAATGTATACAAATCAGTAGCTTTCATATATGGCAACAGTAATCAAGGTGAGAATCCAATCAAAGGTGCCATATCTTTTAACACAACCTCTATGAAAAGTTTCATAGAGATACTTCAAAGAACTTGAAGTAGATCTACTATTTGATCCAGCAATTCCACTGCTGGTTGTATGCCAAAGGAAAAATGGGTCATTTTTTAAAAGGTCACCTCCACTCAAATGTTCATAGCAGCACAATTCACAATTGCAAAGATGTGGAAACAACCCAAGTGCCCAGCAGTATATGAACAGACTAATAAAATCTGATATATGCATACTCAGCCACAAAAACAAGTCTGTCTAGTATATTTTTGAACAACCTGGAGAGAAGTGGAAATTATTCTTCCAAATGAAACATTGCAAGAATGGAAGGAGAAACACAGGTACTCAATGCCAAATTTGAACCAATTGATCAACATTTACTGCACATATCAAAGTAAATCTCAGTGAAATCAATCTGGGAGGAGAATATGGGTAAATATACACCTATTGGGTATAGTGCACATTATCTGGTTGAAGGGCACACTTATAACTTTGACTTAATCTATACAGAAGTGAAATATGTAAACAAAACATGTACCCCCTAATATTCTGAATTTTTTTTATAAAAGTCTAAGTAGATACTCTATAAATGATCAGAACTACATACAGGCTTTATTTCCCTGTCTACCCCTTGCTATGTTGCTCTCTGCTGTTAATTAGTATATTAACACTTGCAGAGAAGAAATGTAACATGGTTAATACATAAGGTTTTTTTTTTTTTTTGGTATTTCTTTAACTTTTAATTCTTAGAATAAAAATTTCAAACATATACAAATGTAGAGAAAATAATATAACCAAGCTTGTGGACCATTACCAAGCTTCTCTATACAAGTTAATTTTGAAACAAATCTCTAAGAGATAAATATTCATATCTTTTAAACGTTATTATAATTACAAAAGTTTTGATGGGGGGAAATTCGGGGCTTTGTCATATTTTATAATAGTCTATTCCTGTGAGTTAAAATGTCTACTGATGTATTTATGTGATACCAATATCTATAGCAAGAATACTAAATTCTTCTCTTTTTTTTTTGTTTTTTTTTGTTTTTTATTTTCCTTTTCTTTGCATTATAAGTATTCTCCCAGACTCTCCCAGAACACTCTGCCAGTGTTCTCCCAGATACAGAGAGTATCTATTTTTTATGATACGGGTCCCATACATCATAAAAAATTATTGAGGACCTTAAAGATAGTTTTCATGTATTATACCTATTATGAAGGTCATTATGAAAGTTTTGAGATACACAAAAATCTAGAAATGTAAAATCTGCTCTTACAGAAACAAATGAAGCAACACCAACAAGTCGAGCAAGTTGAACCTCACATGGGTGAATCAGAAAGGATGCTGCTGACTGTGTTTCTTGGAAGTGAATAATGGACCATAACATAATTTGTCTCAAACTTTCTTAGTGACCCCATAATAGCTACTGTTAAATTAAATGTTATTTTAACTACTAACGTACTAAGTGATTTAAAAGTTCTGCAAAAATCTATTGTTATATTTTGTTTTAAAACCCTAATACTTTCTAAAAGATTAAAGAGAAAAATTACTTTGTTTTATAGATTTATTACTCCATTTAATGTGTTGACTTTACAAAAGAAAGCTGAACTTTTATTTTTGTCTCTACATTCAATCTGAAGCAATATAACACTTTCTTTCAAGTATGTGTAGAAAGTCCGGCCTTATGGAGATAACTGTAAATATGCGATGAAGTCTGTGAAGAAGATTGAAGAACCTAATCCACTGGGTATTCATGAGGATAAGAATGAGTCAAGAAAAGACTAACAATATTATTATGAAAATGGCATTGACCTTTGGGACTTTTAAAGGTCCCAAATATCTACTTTTGCAGCTCCCTGGATTGTCCATATCTTATAGGTTCATGTACTTACACACCTAGATATACACATGTAGGTGCTCCATAGTATCTTGGGGCATATGAAAGAATTCAGCTGACGAGAATGTAATTATATAGAAAAAGACATAACATTTAGGGAGAAAAGAGTTAGGAGGTATTAGTAGGGAGTATTAGTTAGGAAACTCATGGGCTGTAGATAGTAAGTGTGGAAGTGTTGGTGACCTGGTGGGAATGGATCATTATAGCTAATTATAAAATGGCTTCAAAATGGGCAGCTCCTGTGGCTCAGTGAGTAGGGCGCCAGCCCCATATACCGAAGGTGGCGGGTTCAAGCCCAGCCTCGGCTGAACTGCAAAACAAAAAAATAGCCGGGCGCTGTGGCGGGCGCCTGTAGTCCCAGCTACTCGGGAGGCTGAGGCAAGAGAATCGCTTAAGCCCAAGAG
>CAUYON010161458.1:0-24768 GCA_963573935.1 Arctocebus calabarensis
ATAAAATCTACATAAAATAAGAGAGAGACAGAGCTGTAGGAGAACTATTTCCTCACGTACTTAACAAGTTAACCTTAAATGGGTCTTTGACTTTGTTTCTTCACAGTGCTAAGATCTTTAGGCATTTGACAAAATGTGAAGGCATTTTGTCAACCTCTGGACCAAGCCTCCAGGCAAGAACCTAGGAGACAATGGCTGCAAAAACTTCAAAGTATCTGTTCCCAGATGACTAGAAAACAGTCTTTGTGTTTGCCTCAGGGTTGCCCAAATCTATTGCTTTTTTTGTGAAGGCAAAAGCCAGTTTAACCCATTAGTGGCTTACTCAAATGAGAAGTACATGAGACATACATGTGGGGATTTCTAACCTCACAAGGCCATTAGTCTATCTTCTTCAGAGAAGCTTCTGTTCAAGTCCCTTTCCCAAAATGAAATGGAATTACTTGCTCTTTTCTTATTAATAAGGGAATCGACATTGTTAAAAATGTCTATATTATCCAAAGGGATCTATAGATTCAATGTAATCTCTATTAAAATACCAATATCCTGGTGGCGCCTGTGGCTCAAAGGAGTAGGGTGCCAGCCCCATATGCCGGAGATGGCAGGTTCAAACCCAGCCCCGGCCAAAAACTGCAAAAAAAAAAAAAAAAGCCAACATCCTACTTTGAAGAGCTTGAAAAAATAGTTCTTTTACAGGTCATGTGGAACTAGAAAAAAACCCCAAATAGCCAACACATCCTATGATGTAAAAATAAATCTGGAGGTATCATGTTACCAGACTTCAGATTATATTATACGTCTATAGTGATCAAAATAGCATGGTATTGGCATAAGAATAGAGAATAGATCTATGGAACAGAATAGAGAACCTAGAGATGAAATCAGTTTCATATTGCCATCTGATCTTCAATAAACCAAAAGAAAACTTACACTGGGAAAAAGAATCCTTATTTAATAAATGGTGCTGGGAGAACTGATTAGCCACTTGTGAAAGACTGAAACTGGACATGCCCCTCTCACCACTTACAAAAATCAACTTGTGATGGATAAAAAAATTAAATTTAATGCACAAAAGTATAAAAACTCTAGGAGAAAGTGTGGGAAAACTCTGATTCTAATCAGCCTTGGGAAAGAATTTATGAAGATGATCCAACTGGCAATTGCAGCAAGAACAAAAATAAATAAATAGGACCTGATCAAGTTAAAAAGCTTCTGCATTAGCAAAGGACACAATCAACAAAGCAAACAGATAACTTTCAGAATGAGAGAAGATATCTACATATTACAAATTTAACAAAGTCCTAATAATCACAACCTGCACAGTTGTCAAGCATATCAACAGGAAAAGAGCAAATCATCCTATTAATCACTGGGCAAGAGACATAAACAGAATATTTTCCCAAGAGGGTGACAAACACATGAAAATATCCCCATTATCCCTAGTCATCAGAGAAATGCAAATCAAAACCACTTTGAGATATCATCTAACCCCAGTGAGCATAGCCCACATCACAATATTCCAAAGCACCAGATACTGGCTTGAGTGCAGAGAGAAAGAAACACTTATGCACTGTTGGTGGGACTACAAACTAATGCAGTCCTTTTGGAAAATCTTCAAAGAAGTAAAAGTAGACTTCCCATTATCTACCCAAAAGGGAGAAAATTCATAAGGACATTTGCACTCTAATGTTTATGGCAGTTCAATTCACAATTGCAAAGATGTGGAAATAATCCACGTGCCCATCACACATGTATGGATTAATAAACTATGGCACATATACCATGGAATACTTACTGTCAGCCATAAAAAGAGGGAGACTACATCTTTTGTATTTATTTGCATGGATTTGGAGAACATTATTCTAAGTAAAGTAACGTATCTCAAGAAAAGAAAAGCAACCATCCCATGTACTCAATCCTATGTAAAATCTAGAAGATCAAATAGTGCAGGTCCACATGAAAGAAAAAAATAATTACATTCAGAAGGATGGGAGGGAAGAGAGGGTTTATTAAGTTCCCATCTAATGGGTACAATGTAGGGGTATATGACACACTCCCTGGGTGAAGGACTCATCTGCAACTCAAACTTTACCTTACAAATGCAAACGATGTAACTTAATTATATGTGCTCTAATATAATCCTCCACCAAAGAAGTATAAATTCCCTTTTAAATAAAATATATTTCCAGTGTTTCCAAAACTGAGTCATAAATCCCCAGTAATGCCTATTATACTGGTCTGCATCACATTGATGATATCATCTGGATGTAAGGGTTTGGCATAAAATTTAATATTTTAGAAACACACGACCTTTTAATTCAATACACTAGGCAGAGTTTTTTTTTTAATCAGTAAATACATACTAATTTGTAAATAGGTCAATGTCATAAAGGCAAAGATACTTTTAAAAAGATAAAAGTAATCTTTTCTTTCTTTTTCTTTTTCTTTTTTTTTTTTGTAGAGACAGAGTCTCACTTTATCACCCTTGGTAGAGTGCTGTGGAGTCCCACAGCTCACAGCAACCTCCAACTCCTGGGCTTAGGTGATTCTCTTGCCTCAGCCTCCTGAGTAGCTGGGACTACCGGCGCCCACCACAACACCCGGCTGTATTTTTATTGCAGTTTGGCTGGGGCTGGGTTGGAACTTGCCACCCTTGGTATATGGGGCCGGCGTCCTACCCTCTGAGTCATAGGTGCTGCCAAAAGTAACCATTTTTTAATGGTATTATTTTTTGTTTGACCAGTAGAACAAAGCCAGCAGGAAGAGACCATCAGGTTTTGCTGATGTTTGTTTGTTTGCTTGCTTGTTTTCATTCACAATTCCTTAAAAGGCTTCGGAAGATATTGAGTATTGTTGTGATAGTCATTTTAGACTTTAAATTAAGACTATTAAATTGCATAAATAAATGAATATTTTATGTCATTTTAATTAAAATATCAATATTTAATCTATCACCAAATCTATCTGTATCTCTATTAAATATATTTTGACATAAATGAGCATTTTCTTGCTAGTGGTAGTTTATGCAAAAATATTCTTCAAGAAAGGCACCAAATTGGAAATGTAGTATCTCAGGCTTTAGGAAATCATTAACTAAACGTATATAAACATGAAAAACATATGTACCTCAGGGGTTTCAAAATGTGAAGTTAGACATTCTAACATGGTTGCCTTTCATAATTCTTGTAGTCAATTGCATCCATTTAAAATTAACTTGTACAATATTTTCATGTTCAGTCTGCAAATAAAAGGATGATCACTTTTCACCTTCACCTGTAAGTTAAGAATTGTTATTAAGTCACAAAAGACATCCTAATTGAAAGTAAATACAATTTTTTATATGGCTGATATTTTATTTATCAATCTACACTCGATAAAATTACTACTATAGATTGATAATATTTAAATTAATTTTGATTGATTTTATCTCTAAGTAGATAAAATTAAAAGAGTTAGTCTAATAGTTATGTGTTTCCAAATTGGGTTCTTGTTTTCAGTCCCCATATCAACATGGAAATTTCTTTCATTTTATCAGGCATTGTTTTACTCTTGCAATAAAGAGATTACAGTCAGGTATGGACCACTACTCTCAAACTTTCAAAGTGATACGGAATCCATATTTAGAAATCTAACATGGGAGTGAATCTCTTAAAAGATGTAAACATCATTTTTCGTGAAATCGGGACTTGTAGAGCATAACAAACAAATTAGTTTGAACCAATAATGGTAACATAATAGTGATGCTGACTGTGGTGGTATTGATGTTGTTGGTGATAATTACTGCTGTTGATTCCTACTATTCAATGACTCCTAATTATTAAAACAAAGTTGCGAAGTAGAATTTTTCCCCTGAGTTATGAATGAGGAAAGTAACACTACCTTTCCATGATGGGTGACAGGAACAAAATAGCTGGCTCCTAAGCCCAACTTTAACCCACAGATCGTTCAGACAGAACATATGATAGACAACTAAATGAGTCAAGAGAAATAAAATTGGATTAAGATGAAGCGATCAGTTCTTTCAGTGATGTTTGTTTGAACACAGTTGAACTCAGCAGTGAAGTGAGGAATAAATCAGTGACATATAAATGCAAAGAAACTATCACAGAGTAATTCTGTCTAAATGTGAACAACTTGAAACATAACTACAAAAAAAGTTCTTGAAAAGATATTTTTTAAACATCATTATTTAAATGATTATCTGTAATGCTGTAAAAACTTTGAGGACATTTTTCATGTCAGATTATCACAGACACTATAGATACAGTTTGTCTATCTACAATATTGCAGATATAATTTGCATCTACATGTGCTATTCCTGTGCTTTGGAATTAGTTATCCTTTCCTAGAAGAGGTATACAGTTGTAGCCAAAAAAGCTAATACTTTTTTGTATTAGCTAATACAAAACTAATACTGAATTATTGGTTGATTTCCCTTTTCAAAAACTTGACATGCTCACACATACAATTTAAGGGAAAATAGTGATTGCAGAGTTAGGTTATGCTTTGGTGGCACTGTATACTTCTTATATGTCTCCCTGTTGTTAGGGCAAGCAAATTCACAAAAGTCCGTCTGCTGATTGGCGGTGTGTAGTCAATGTGGAAAGCACGTGCTCTGTAGCAACACTGCCCCTGTATCTGCTGGGAGTCTCCACCTTCCACCAGCTACCTGGTCTTGGGCAAAGTGCTTCATTACTCTGTGCCTTGGTCTCCTCTAAGAAATGAAAAAAAAATTATTTATTTCCTCTTAAGTATAATGGGAGGATTAAAGTAATTGCATAAGAAAAGTGCTTAGAATACACATACAAATTTATTATTCACATTATTATCTTGCTGGGCTCCCGGCCTTTGTTAAATTTTTCAGAGTTGAAAAACCCCACTAACATTGAATCAAGTAAGGAGTCTCAGTCAATGTCTTTGACTTATATCAAGAGATTGTAGAAAGTCTGATGTACCTGAGAGGGAGCAAAACATGAAAGGCAATTGTTGGATTGGCTGAATGAATGTCAGGTGAAGAAGTTAAAACGTTCAACATCTAGAAAGAGACATACTCATTCAAAAGGGAAAATGGAAATGCTATTAATATCCATCACCTTCCATGAAGAATGAGGGGAGAACTGCTGGTCTGAAGGAAGATTAGAGGAACATAGAAACATACTACACAGCTCTGCAGTTTTCCATCAAGCAAACACAGGATGTTACAATGTTATGCTCTTAGCATTAGGATAATTCTGAGGCCCAAAGTTTAAGAATTGTTGAAAATACTGTGATATTATATTTGCATTCATTTGTTTTTATTTAGAAATATAATTGGTAATGAAGATGGTGGTGGTGAAGATAATGCTTGAAATAACAGACATTCGGAGGGCAAAAATAATTTAAAATGTCCATTCTTAGATAAAAAGGAAAAGTAGAAGTTATCCTTGGTGCTGCAAATTCTGTCCAGTGTGACTCCTGAAACCAGCATCATGAGTGTAATGGGATACCCGGCATGCACGTATGTTTACCTGACAGGACACTAACATTGGCTCCTCTCTCCCTGTTTCTGATTACTTGCTCATACAATAGACATCAGAATGTTAAAGTTAATGTGATGCAAACCCACCCACCACTGTATAAATTATATACATATAACATTATATATGTATTTTACAATGAGAGATAAGGAAAACAGTTCAAAACTTTGAAAGATTGAAAAAGTGGAGAGAATATTGCCAGGATATTGGAGAAGAGATTTCCTTGGTGATGATGGGCACACAGGTGCAAGGCCAGCTTGGGGTTACTGAAGGCTCTGTACATGCAAGATGACCAGGCAGATAAACACTGCAAAAGTATCTCATGATGCTTAGGGCCCGAGGAAGGGTCAACATTAATGGTTTCCCTGGCCCATAGTGCTCTGTATCTCTGCACATATCATTCATCCCCACTGCAGCTGGGAGGAGAGGAAGGTGAGCTAGGGAAGGCTGAGGGACAGTAAGCCCTCCTTCAGTCTCCACTGCCAGTGGTTCCTAGCAGTTTGGCAGTGGTGGCCGGGGGGGAATTTAACACCAGGTGAAGCTGGGAGTTGCAGTCGATACTTTGAATAAAGCGGTTGTAGAAACATATGCATTATCTTCAAATGAGAGGAGTAGGTACAAATTTGTAGAGTACTCAAACAAGTATCTGGGAAAGATCATCCCCCCAGGACAAATGTCACAAAGAGAAAGGGAATTATCCCTAATTAGTCTATTTTCTAACACAGATGGGATCAAAATACACACAACGCCTTCACTCCTCTACACTCCTCCTCTTTTTAAACCTAATTGTTTACAAGAAATATATTTTCCTATCAATACATGTTCATAACTCCGAATTTTTTTTTACCAAATGTATATTATTTATCAACCAATAGATATTGTATTGATTCCTAGATCAAATTTCTTTGAATCTTATCCAACCAGTGATTTAAAAAAATATATTGTGATAATTTTTTCTTGGTCTGTTATGTTTTGAGTTGCTGCCGTTTTCTTAATGACATCTGATATCTCTTTGTACATTAAGAAAATATGGGTTATTTTTGTTTTTTGTAAGCCCTTTTCAAAGATCTGGCAGATAAGCAAGTTTCCTCTGTTGTGAGTTGTCTCAGAACTGGAAACAACGGATGTGATTTGTATTCTCAGTCACAATAAGCCATTGTTTATATCTCAGTATTCTGTCAGATGTCAACATGCAATGAAACGGTTGTATTCTCTCATGTGCAATGATTGAGCTAGCTGATTTGGCCTTGCCAAAAATGATGGCAGGTACCACACTACACCATTTTGTGGCCTTTTGCCCATAAATGACAGGAAGGATGTGTTACCCTCAGAGCCTTACTGTCAGGGGTCAAAGTAACTTCCTCTCCTCACAGGCTGGAGGAGCAATTCTGATGTGAGATGAGCAGGTCTTTTGAATTTGACTTTCTTCTTTGAAGAGCAAAGAAACAAAAGCAGTGTAGTAAGTAGGTTTGCTTCTTCTCTGACTTTGGGACTTCCCAGTCACATCCAGTCACTGTAGACGAACAGCAGTGATTCCTGTTTGTCTCCCTCACAAGGTGCTACTTTTAGCTCTGGCTTTAAAACTGAATTGTATCCATGACTTTTACTGGGTGTGGGGTAAGTAGTGAGAAGTTGATTACTACACCAGGGCCTTCTCAGAAATCCCTCACAATCAGCAAACTCATTAAAGCTTTCACTTCCTGACACAACACATTTGAATACCATTTTAAGTTACCTAGTTCAAAATAAGGGCAATGCCTGACTAAAATGATGTTTAAGCAAATGTCATGTTGTTTCCTTTTATTTTATTATTATTTTTATTTATTTATTTATTTTTTGAGACAGAGTTTTACTATCTCCCCCTGGAGAGAAGGCCATGGAGTCACAGCTCACAGCAACCTCAAACTCTTAGGCTTAAGTGATTCTCTTGCCTCAGCCTCCCAGGTAGCTGGGACTACAGGGGCTCTCCACAACACCTGGCTATCCTTTTATTGTTTTATGGGACTAAAATATGTACACACATAAAATGCACTTTTCTTAAAGTACAGACCGAAGAATTTTTGCAAAATGAACACCCCCTTGAAAGATATTAAGAAACAGAATGTTATCAATATCCCCAAATGCCTCCATATCTTACCTCTTTCCAGTAAAGAACTAAAAGATCTCCATTATTTTAGCTTTCAACAGCAATGTCTGACTTTAATTCTCCAAAAAAATAGAATTAAATTGTACATATTATTTTATCTGGCTTCTTTTTCACAATGTTATGTTTGTAAGATGCATTCATATTTTTGTGTGCAGTTGTAGGTCATTCATTTTATTATTGTATTATATCCTATTATGTGAATATATCACCTGTATTTTTTTTTTTTTTTTGAGACAGAGTCTTGCTCTGTTGCTCTGGCTAGAATTCAGTGATGTCATCATAGTTCACTATAACCTCAAACTCCTAGGCTTGAGCAATCCTCCTGCCTCAGCCTCTCCAGTAGTTGGGAATATAGGCATATGCCACAGCACTCGGCTAATCTGTCTAGTTTTTGTAGAATCAGGGACTTATTCTTGCTCAGGTCAGTCTCAAACTCATGGCCCAAAATAATTCTCCTGCCTTGGCCTCCTAAAGTGTTAGGATTACAGTTGTGAGTCCCCACTCCCAGCCACATATTTTAATTTTAAATTAGGTGTAGTTTTAAGTTATGGACATATTTACATTGTTTCTAGTTAAGGCTCTCACAGATAAAGCTACTATAAATATTCTCATACCTGTCATTTGAGGTTCATTTTATTCTGTTTTATTTTAGTCTTTGAAATTAATTAGGATATGTTCAGTGAAAAGGTAGGATCTGTTTGAATTTAACTTATGAATACTTAAAATATCAGCCTCATGAAAACTAAGGTCTGAAACTGTACTTCCATGATGACAAAGTAAGACTTCTGATGAAAAGAAAAAGTTAACATTTACTTTTAAGATAATAAGTGTTCCTGTAGCACAGTGGTTATGGCATTGGCTACATGCACCGAGGCTCGTGCATTTGAACACGGCCTGGGGCAGCTAAAATAACAATAATGACTGCAACAATGACAAAAAAAAAAAATAGCCTGGTGTTGTGGCAGGTGCCTGTAGTCCCAGCTACTTGGGAGGCTGAGGTAAGAGAATCGCTTAAGCCCGAGAGTTTGAGTTGCCTTGAGTGGTGACGCCATGACACTCTACCCAGAGCAACAGCTTGAGACTCTGTCTCAAAAAGAAATAAATAAATAAAAGGAAAAATAAAAGAAAATAATAAGTACGTGCACCAAAGTGAGGTGCATGACCTCACATTACAGCTTCATTCATTTCAGCCCTTTGAAATTACACAAATTATCACAACATGCAGGAAATGTGCCTGCATTTCCTTATCTGCCAAACGGGGCTAATAGAAGTAACTATCTGGTGAGATTGAGTAGGGGCCCCTTTTAGGGGTATGCTGGGGCCCCCAAACACGTAAAAAAGAAAAAATCTTGAGTCCTTTCAAGGGAAATTCCAGCCCCTAGTTAGCCTTAAGAGCATAAGAGCAACCTGATCCACAAGAGAGGAATGAGAGTCTCTCGCAGATGAGTCGGAGTCACGAAGCACTTGATTCCCCATGGGAACTAAAAGATAATATCTTAACACGTGTTTTTGAGCTGGTTTTCAGAAACCCTCAGCAAATGGAAAATGCTTTATCATGCAGAGCTCAGACAAATGAGAACTAAAGACTGAATTCTGACTGTCATTCTTTGTTCTTTCTGAGAAGGCTGAAAACAGCCACATCTCAAATCCACTTATGACCCTATGACCTGTAAGCCTCAATATATTCTGCTTTGGGGGGCCAAACCGATGTGTAACCTCTGTGCACTGATTCAAAATTTGCCTGGAACTTCTGCTTTTCTGAAATGTACTCATGCTTTTAAAACCTTTGCGTATAAGCCATCAGCGAGTTTGGCCTAAAGCACTAGACACTCATTCTCTCTCTCTGCTTGGTGCCATGTAGTAGAATGCCTTTCTGTACCAGCGCAAATATTGGGGTCAGTGTTTGGCTTTACTGTGCTGGGTGAGTGGGCCCAAGTTCAGTTCCTTTAGGATTGTTAATATGTTTAGGACACTTGGAGCAGTATCTGGAATGTGATGAGTGCTAACATGTTTATTTTTATTATGGCAAATAAAGGCCTGAGCACACAAATAGGTCTTAAACTTGTAAATAGAGTATCTTAGTATATCTAATGATTGTGAAGCAATGATGCCTTATAGTAGAAGAAAGTTTTATCATTTACAAAGTTATTTTCACCTTCCTCATTTGTCTTTCCAGGTGGTTTTTCTATTTTCATTTTAAAGAGAATAACATCATATCTCAAAGAATTTATTATTCATTTAAAAGTAGACTTTTCCCCTTAAATTAAAAAAATCCAGATTCATTAAAGAAATCAATACAACACCCTAAAATACAATACAAGTGTATTTTACACAATTGTAAATATAATTCCTAAACAATTTCCTAAAATAGGAAAAAGCATGAGAAATCATGTAAATAATGGCTATTTTGTGAGATAAAGTAAAGGTAAAATTAGTTCATGGAATCCATACCATATGTATGGTTCTATTACTATAAATGAAACCAAAAACTGCTTCTGAGTAGTCAAATGCCAGAAAGATTATGATGAGTTTTAAGAATCTCCATGCTATTAAGAACATATCCCCTAACAATCAGACACACCTACTCCGTCTCACACACTGACACATTCTCAATTTCACATACTCATATTTTCATTCACACATACACACCCACATGTACACACTAATAGTTGCTTCTCAGTATATACACAGTTTTTTGTTCCTATGGAGGTTTCAACACTTTTTTCCCTTAATAGTAGAGGTACAGGGAGATAAAGTAGCTTCCATCCCTATGATTATCTGCACAGTACATGAAATACCTTTATTAGCTGCAAATATAAGACAACACCCCATTGCAGTGAAATCAACTCTGTGAGGGGATAATACACTCACATCAAAGACACATTTCACAGTTCTAAGATGCTCTGCCTAGATCCTGGATACAGAAATAACTTTGGCTGGCAAAACTTTAGTTATTACCAGTGTTCACAAGGGCAACAGAAAAACTGCAGTCCTTTAGCCATAGGACATCTAATTCTGAAAACTATAACTCCCAGATGTTGGATAAAATGAACTTCTGATGTGATCTATCATATTATGTCACACTTCTTGATATAAAACAATTAAACATCAGAGGAGTCCTTGTATCATCTCTGAAAGAACAGTGATTAAGCTCGATTTCTATTTCTACCATTTTCAAGATGGGAGATGTGGGTTAGGCTATTTAACTGCCCCAACCTGTTTCCTAAGTTGTAAAAGTACAGTAATAACATCCGCCTGACAGAGAAGTTGCAAGGATTAAATGAGATAATCCATGTAAATTGCTGACCATAGGGATTAGTACATTTAAGTGCTCAATGTCAATAATTATTTTATTTGCTCAAAGCATAAATATGAGGGAAACTGAATCTTAAAACTTTCTTTCTGGTAAGCAGCTCCACTATTTTTTAGAATTTGTTTTAAATTCATAACAGAATTCAACGCTGACCACCTAGAGTATTGTAATCTGCTATTTATAGATGAGGCCTAGCAAAGCGTTCAGAAACATTACAAAAATGGTGATATTAACATGTAGACATTTTAGTTTTAGTTTTATGCGATTCAAAACAATTAGATAAGTTGCTATGATAAAATGCCTGCTGACCTTCCCTCTCAAGACTAAAGCCTAAATCTATATAAGCAACTATAACCCACATTGAATAAAAGTACTAATTTTGACATATTGATTTCATAATGTTTTCCTTACAACAAATTTCTTACTATTTAATCAACATATTCTACAAATAATCTAATAGTATTTCTGAAAAACCTTCTTTAGAAGGTGATTAAAATATATTTCACATATCACTACTTCACGTACAAGATCAAAGCTGCCTATGATAGGAGTGCATACATGTGACACTGTGTGGGAAGGCACACTTACTTACCTCAGACAAAGAAGAAAGTGGCACAGAATTTAGACCGAATGGCAAGTAAAAATTTTAACCTAAAACTATAGGAATAACCTTTTAAAATTAGGAGTTTTTTTATTTTGAATTTATCAAGCAGATGTTACCAAGTTACCATGGGAGATAGTCTTTTTTAGACAGACTTCATTAACTGATGTCTGTGATTCAAATATTGATTTTTCTGACTCATTATTTTTTAAGTTCACATATGCCTGTTAGAAGCAACTCTTATTAAGAATTTCAAAATATGTGACAGATACTGAGATACTTTGGTTGAGTTGGAGCTAGGGATCCTGATCTTTGTTCCTCATTTTCTCCAGTAACACCTCCAAGTCTTTGCTGAACCCCAGAAAAGCCCTACATTTCAAAATAGCACAAATTGGAAACTCTGTTGTATGTCATACATTTATCTAATCATTTACCCTCACATGTTTGATTATATTCTTTATATTGCAGTATCACATTTTTTTGCCCATAAAAATGCCATGATAGAAATAGACAGTATATAGACAGGTTTATATAAAATAAAACCTATACTGAGACAAATGATGTGTTTTTCTCAAAGCCACATAACTACCTCATAGATGACAAAGCAAGAATTAAGACCCAGGTCCACAGCACCATAACATCATAGATGTAGATATTCATATCTACTTTTGTCTTCCAGGGATTAGTACTAATATGTTAGAAACATCAGGGTGAAAAATTAGATTCTTGAACCAGGAATTAAGTAAAAGAAAGAGTATGTGGGCAGCATTAATTCTGTTCCTCATCTAAAATCTTTCTTTTTGGTTGTATGCATTATTCTTTCCTTTTAAAAACCCTATTTTCATAATCCCTCTCATGGAAGCTCCTCAACCTTTCCTCCTCTATTTTATCTCCTTACATTGCAATAAGAGAAGCACGGTATCTGCCAAGAATAATATAGAAAGTTATCAAGCATGTAGGCACAGTTTTTACTCTTAAGGGTAGAGTTATCAGTGAGAGAAGCAAAAAAGTGAAGCACTGACTCTTAAGCAGAACCAGGGTTGAAGTGAGTCAATTGAACTTCAAAGAACAGAAAATATATGGGCAGAAGATTAGCATTATGTTGTAGGAAAGAAGAAAATCAAAAGTTATCTATAGGTGTTATTTTCCTCCCCCCTCCTATTGATAATGTAGGATATATCGTCTACTTGAGAAAACTCTCAAAATTTAGAAATGGATCAGAGCTTCAGTATGATCTTTTCTATTCATAAATGCAGATGTCTTTTAATGTAGAGAGTGTAAATGGTAGTATAGACCAAATGCATGGTAGACATTGCATTTTTAAAAGGTTTAGTGAGACACAAAATATAGTGGAGTTTCCACACTAGAAGAAACAAAGCATAAAGCCATGGGAAAGCTTTGAACTAACAGTGTGTATGACCACACAGGGCATTCCAAATTGATCAGTTTCTAGTTTACTGTAGATGCTGATTGTCATGGCTCACATCCAAAGGGCAGAGTGAATGTGAAGGAGTGGTTACTAAACAATAAAATTGAAGTGAGAACCTTGATATGTTTGGTTCATATTATTTAAAAAGTGGTTAAAACACTTAAGGTGCAAAATACACCTGAAATTGCTTCTCCAGGGCCTTACTGAACCATTGGAGATATCTGAGTTTTACCTACAATGCAATAAAAGATGATGAATATAACATAATAAAAGTAATACAATTGTACACAGAATCAGGAACAAAAACTATATGATCATTTTAATAGATGCTGAAGCATGCAATAACATTCAATATCCCTTCATAATAAAAACGTTGAGCAAATTGGGTATTGAAGGAACAGACCTCAGCAAATGGAGGCCATATAAGACAAACCCACAGCTAACATCATCCTGAAAGAGAAAAAATTGAAAGGGTTTTCTCTAAGGTCTGTAATAAGACATGGGCACCCACTTTTATACTTTTATCACTTTTACTCAACATGGTACTAGAAGTACCGGCTAGAGCCATTAAACAAAAGAAAGAAATAATGGGCATCCAATTTTGGGAAGGAGGAGGTCAAATTACCTTTGCTTGCAGATGACATGATCCTCTATCTAGAAAAAACTAAAGACTCCATAAATAAAAACAAACTTAAAAGTGATAAATGAATTCAGTAAAGTTGAATTCAGTAAAAATGAATTTAGCAAAGTAACAAAAAATCAACATATACAAATCCATGGTATTTCTGTGCACAACAGACAGCCACCTAAACAGAAATCAAGAAAGAAATCTCATTTACAACAGCTACAGAAAAGTAAAATACTTAGACACAAATTTAACTAAAGAAATAGAAGAACTCTACAATGAAAACTATAATAAACTTATAAAAGAAATTGCAAAGGAAACAAAAAAATTAAAAGATATCCCATGTTCATGGGTTGGAAGAATAAATATCACCAAAGTGTTCGTACTACACAAAGTGGTTTGCAGATTCAATGCAATCCCTATAAAAACACCAATGACATTTCTCATAAAAATATTAGGCGGCTCCTGTGGCTCAGTGAGTAGGTTGCCAGCCCCATATACCAGAGGTGAAAGGTTCAAACCAGCCCTGGCCAAAAACTGCAAAAAAATAAAATTAAATAAAATTAAAAAATATATATATTAGAAAACAATCCTATGATTTTTCTGGAACCAAGAATAAAACTGAATCACCAAAGGATTCCTGGGCATAAAGAGCAAAGCAGGAGGCATCACATTACCTGACTTTAAGATACAATGCAAAGGTTTGTTAACCCAAATAGCGTGGTGCTGGGTAAAAGAAAAAAAAAAAAAAAACAGGCACTTAGACCAATGCAACATAATAGAGGACTATAAGTAAATCCACACATTCACAACCAACACTTCTTTGACAAAGTTGCCAAGAATATACACCTGGGAAAGAAATGGTGCATACTACCATTTATACTCTCTTTATTAAATGGTGCATGAGAAACTGGATATCCTGTTACAGAAGAAGGAAACTAGACCCCTATCACCATACACAAAATTCAAATCAATATAGATAAAAGTTTTAAATGTAAGACTGAAAAACTATGAACCTACTAGAAGTAAACATTGGAGAAATGCATTGGGACATTGGTCTGGGCAAAGATTTTTTTGGTAAGACCTCAGAAATATAACTAATAAAAGTACAAATGGTATTACAAAAAGCTAAAAGTCTTCCCCACAGCAAAGGAAACAATCAGTAAAGAGACAACTCATAGAATCAGAGAAAATATTTGCAAACTATCCATCTGCTAAGGGATTAATAACTAAAGTATGTAGGGAACTCAAAACAACTCAATAGAAAAAAATGAAAAAAAATGATCAGATTTCAAAAATTAACAAATGGTCTGCAAAGACTTTTCACAAAGGAAGACATACAAATAACAAACAAGCATATGAAAAATGCTCAATGTTACTAATCATCAGAGAAATGGGAGTCAAAACTACGGAGATGTGATCTCACCCCAGTTAAAATAGCATCATAAAGATAAAAAACAACCAACGGTGGTGAGGATGTGAAGAGAGGGGAATGCTCACACACTGTTGGTTGGTGAGAATTTAAATTTGTATAGCTATTATGGAAAACAGTATAAAGTCTCCTCAAAACACTAAAAAAAGAACTGCCATAGGATCTGGAAATCCTGCTGCTGAGTATATTTCCAAAAGGAAGGAAGCTATGTCAAAGACATATCTGCATACCCATGTTTATTGCAGCTCTAGTCGCCATAGCCAAAAGGTGAGATCAATCAAGTGTGTAAATAGATACATGTTGGGGTGTTACATTCAGCTATAAGAAAGATGGAAATCTTGTCATCAGCAGCAACATGGATGAACAGGAAGACATTATGTTAAGTGAAATAAGCCTGGAGCAGAAAGAAAATAATGAATGTTTTCATTCATGTGTGCAAGTTAAAAATCTGATCTCATGGTAGTAGAGAGATATTGATAAATACCAGAGATTGGGAAGGGTGAGTGGGGGCAGGTTAGAAAGAGCAGTTGGTTGGTTAGTAGTATCTAAAAGATAGTTAGAAAAAAATAAATAAATAAAAGACAGTTAGAAAGAAAAAATAAGTTCTAGTGTTCATAACACAGTAGGGTGATCAGAGTTAGTAATTTATTGCATGCTTCAAAATAGTTAGAAGGGATGATTTGGAAGGTTCCCAACACAAAGAAATCATAAGGTTTGAGGTGATGGAAATCTCAATTACCTTTATTTGATCATTACACATTATATACATGCATCAAATTATCACCTATACCTTTAAATTTATGCGATTATTATGTTCAATTAAAAGATGAAGATAATAACATAAAACAAAATGAGCTGCATTAAAGATGCTGCTGGGAGTAATTGTGAGAGATGCTGTCAACTTAATACGAAGCTTTCTTTAGCCTTACCAGAGTGAGCATTCATGACAAGACTGAAATGGGATTTCTCAACTCACCTAATCCAAAACAAGTACTATTTATTAGCAAATTTTTCAGTTCTTTGCAAACAAATTTTGTTTTACTTTCTATAATAAAAGATAGGTTGTCAAACTACAGTGAATCACAGTGCCTTCCCTTATTTGTATCAACAGTGTTTTGCTGGAGTAGAGGCGTTTTCTTTCATTGCATACTGGCTATGTGTGTTTCCATAGAACAATAGCAGAGTTGAGCAGTTGCCTGAAGGTCAGATGGCTTGCTAAACTTAAAATATTTATGATTTGCTTCCCTAAAAACTTTGCCAACCCCTGTTCTAACATGTATTTCATGCCTTTTTGTTATTACACATAGAATAGTAAATTAAGAGTCCTAGTATCATTTTTGTACATCTGAATAAGTATCATCAAGGTAGATGGTTAAATAATACAGTTATGTCTAGTTTATTACCTAATTGAGGATTAAGTATTAAAAGTTTTTCAACTTTCACTTTTTAACTAGTTGGAGAGCATAAATTCCTTTATCTCTTTTTAAATTATGCGAACACAATCTGTTTAATTGTCTTCTTACACAAGGGTAAAATAAGGACCTTGAAATGGACATGTTTTTCAAAAGATAAGAAAGAAAACTTAAAGAATCACCACCATAAAGCTGGTCTTCAGTTCATCTTTATACTTTGGAAATAAAGAGAAGCCTAACATTTTTAAATTGCTTTTCTGTGGGGAAATACATGTATTTATTTACGTATCTGTTG
The DNA here is from genome assembly GCA_963573935.1 of Arctocebus calabarensis. Taxonomy (NCBI): domain Eukaryota; kingdom Metazoa; phylum Chordata; class Mammalia; order Primates; family Lorisidae; genus Arctocebus; species Arctocebus calabarensis. The sequence goes on from CAUYON010161458.1 coordinate 16,767, forward strand.
ACTATGAGGAAATTCTATAAAGCAAATCTGTTTATCACATGGAGATAAAATTCCCTCAAATATGCATGTGTGCATGTAATTTTAAAAGCTGAAGCTATTTTTAAAAATATAACCTAGGATAATGTTATATTAGATCAGAAGCAAGTCATGAATCCCAATTAAAGAGAAAAGTTTGTTAATTTACCTAAACAAACTCTCCCAGTGGAATTACTTTAAGTAACAATGCAGGAATTCTTAAGCAAGTCTTTCTAATATGACTGCATGTACTTATTTTGATACTTTCTTTCTGGTATATTTATGTATATGAAAACAAATTAAATGCAGCTAAATAGCAAACTGAAAATACTCTCTTTATATTCTCAATCTGCCATACCTTTACTTTCCACTAACATAATATTCAAATCATTGCTTACTTCTTATCTCTTCTGACTCTTTTGTCTGAATGCTTTGAAATGTTAATTTACAACACTATATCAAAGTGGCTATTTGCCTTTCAGGGTCTTGTAAGATCATCTCCACATAAAAAGTATAGACCCCAGCTCTAGACAGGAGGCTCCCAGTGGACCTAGTATTTAAAAAGCCCTATTTCTTGATTTCTTGGGATTGGAATCCTTTTCAGGGCGGGTGGGGAGAAAGAGAGACTGATTATGTACATACTTACCTCTAATTTTACAGGAAGTGGATTAAGTTTCTGAAAACTAGACATAGCTAAAACTTTGGCTTTTGTCCTATTTTCTAAATGATGTTTATCCCTGTGGCCCTTATAAACGATTGCTTTGCCATTTTAATAATCAGATCTGCAAATTTCCACTTAGCATCAAATCCACAATCTAATCAGAAGATGATTGACATCCTTGCTTGTGAATCAAAATCTATTAAGCTTGATGTTTTACCTTTCACCTTGCCAAGAGTGAGCATCGTTTTATGATACGTTGTCAAGGCAAGTCTGTTCACGGAGGCATCAGTAATGTTTAGATAGGAGAACGTAAGTCATTCAACTGTAGCCATCCCATCCCTTCTATCTAGATTGTTGCTATTTTGCAATTAGATTTTTTTTTTCAAGTTGAAAATCAGTTGAGCTTTCCCTGAAAATATTTGCTAGTGTTAGAAAATATCTTCTGACCCTGAACAATATAATTTTCTAATTGCAATCAAAACGAAGCTCTGCTTATATGAAGGAATAAGTGGGCATCACAACTGCTAGTGATACCGAAAAATTGTGTAGTTTCTTCTTCAACTTAGAAGTCTGAAAAAAATGGCAATGTTTCCTTCTAGAAGGCATGCTTTATTTTCTGATAGATGGTAGGAAGGAATCAGAACTGGGAAACAGTTACATAGTTCATGATAATGTCATCTTCACCTCATTCCCCTTTCTACCATATAATATGTTGTTCAATGAATGAAAAAGGATTTTATATATATATATGCGTGTGTGTGTGTGTATATATATATACATACATTTTTTTTTGTAATTTTTGGCCGGGGCTGGTTTTGAATCTGCCACCTCTGGCATATGGGGCCGGCACCCTACTCAAAAAGGATTATATTTTAATTTGGAATAAAATTCTACTGATAACATCAATGAGAAATTTTATTTCCTATTTTTTAAACAAATGGGAAATATGTTGGTTTTCTTCAAAGACTGCTAACAAATAATAAAGATGGATAATTGTTCCTTTGAGAGAATACTTCTTAGATGTCTAAAAGGGTCTTTGGAAGACATTTCAGTTCAAATTTATTATAAAAAAATACAAACACAATCATAACAAATAGTTCATTTTGAATTTTTCAGGCATAGTAGTAGGATCTTACATTTTATTTCATTCCCAGTGATTCAGAATTTGAACACTGCCCTCATGGAGGGTGTGCAATACATATATGTTTACATAAAAACATTAAAGGGAGAACAATGAAAAAAGAAAATTGATCAATATTTTAGAGTGAACACTTGTGGAAAACCTTTACCTACTAGACAAATCCCTTTGAAATTCAAGAATACTAAGTTTGCAAACAATGACTGTTATGTATATGTTACTTCATCAACAAGGAGCATATTTAAGCAATTATAATATCAAGAACCATTAGTTGCACTAATGTAAGAAATCTAAGATTGTACTCAGCTCTGAGCTAAACTCAAAGATGAGTTAGTTTGCCTCTCTAGCAACATTTATTTCAGAGACAGAGTCCAAGAAGGGTCAACCAAATTTTAATACAAAATAATCATCCTTGTATACCCTGTCCATTTCCAACAATAAAGTGATAACGAATGGAAACCTTGGAAGTTTTGTGATATTATATTTTCTTGTCTTTTACCTTTTATAAAGTACTTTTTTCCTACTCTTTTCCCTACTTACTTCTCTTCCACTCACGCCAGATAGGCCAAAGTCCTTGGCCATACAATAGAGTACAGCTAGTAAGTAGAAGTATGGATTAGTAAAAGTATAGATTAACTAAATTTTAATGATAGCAAAGTATAAACTGTGTCCAGATAAGAAGAGACCTCTTTGGGGACTTTCAATAAAAATGCAGAAGCATTTCATATTTCTGCCTGTGCGTTTCTCTTAGCAGGGCACGTTTTCCAGGAAAATGGCAGGAAAGCGTGGTCTCCATAACAACCTGACTCTCATAGCACCTATAAACAAAAAGAGAACATTCTTCAGTTCCCAGATGGTTCACCCTTTGTTCTTGAAACTTACAACTCTTTCCCAGGAAAATGTTCCATTGGTGATGAAAGGTACTTTGGTTTTATTTTACATATACTCATGGAGGTCTTTATACTGCAAGGATTAGAGAAGTTAACCAGAATATAAAAAGGGATTTGAGTCAGAGATGCTTGCTTAGTAGGATCATGAAACTTAATGAGACTCTTCAGAACTCTGTGGGAAAGTAGTGTTGATGGCTGTTGGGTAGGAAGCCGTAAATCTGGGCTGCATCAGTGTTGTCCTGAAGTCATCAACTGTAGATGGCATTTTCTTACCCTATATTTTCTGAAAGGAAAATGACAATGAGCATTGTTGTTGACTGAGGTTAGAAAGGCTTCCTTTTGATCTCTATCATCTTCCTCTCTGCAATTGTTTCCCATCCCTGGTAATGTAGTGGAAGAGAGGACATTCCTGAAGCAGCAGAGAAAATTGAAACTTTGGGATAAAATATAAAAAACACTATTTTTTTTTTTTGAGACAGAGTCTCAGTCTTGGGTAGAGTGCTGTGGCATCATAGCTCACAGCAACCTCAAACTTTTTCGCTCAAGAGATCGTCTTGTCTCAGCCTCTGGTGTAACTGGGACTACAGGAGCCCACCACAACACGTGGCTAGTTTTTCTATTGTTCATACAGATGAAGTCTCACTCTTGCTCAGGCTGGTTATATTTTAGTTTTTTTAAATAGGGCAATATATTTTGGTCATTGGTTGGTGCGATCTTCTTGAATACTTGGCTGTGTCTGTGAATCCAGAAAGGATGATATAGGCAGAACGGACGGCAGACTGAAGAATCAAAATACAAGATGCCCAGCATTAAGAAGATTATTTCTGCAAAATTATTAAGAATAGTTTAGGACTAATAGGATATTTGAGCTGAAGTTAGCAACTAAGTTAGACTAACAGCACAAATGTATTGGAATGGCCCCAATTTAATTAAAAAATTGTTTTTCTTCATCTTTTGCTCTTGCCAGATAATCTCCATGTGGGCCAGTGTTTATTTTTTTGGAATCCAGGGTTTCTTATTTTTGCTGTTGGTGTATTCACAACAGCAAAATCCATTTTCAAGGCCACAGAGAATCTTAGCCAGGAAACTGAGTCTTTTTCTGATTATTCCTACTGGGAAATGCTGAATAACAGGGAGTTGTTTAAATTCCTTTCTCTTCAGCATTCTCCTAAATAAAGATGTCTCAATTCATTTCAGGTATAGAAACTAAAATTTTAATTGTGTTAGGGCTAGCAATATTTTCCTTAAGGATTTATCACAAGTTATAAATACTTCTCTGAAGTTTCTAAGGTTGAAATATCTTTTGGAAGCAAGTAATACTTCCCTCATTGGGTTTCTTCTTTGCATACAACAAATTGAGTTCAAGAGGCTTTTTCTTTGTACTAGAAAAAAAAGATAAACAAATGAAAATACACATAAAACAACTATTCCCTCAGTGTAACTTGAAAACAAAGAACTAAACTTCAAAAAAACCCCAGAAAAATATGAGATAATTAGTATATAAAACTATAATCAAAAAAAATTTCTTTAGAAACAAAAAAGAAATGAATTTAAGTGTTATAAATTTCCCATGGATATCTATAAAAATTTTCTCTGGAAAAAAATTCCTTTTTATTCAGAAAAATCAATTCTGAGAAATTTTATTGTTGACCTATTGATTCTAAAAATAAGGAAAAATAAAATAATTCCTAATGTCTCAGGAGGTAGTGGTGGAGGGGTAAGGAAGAAAAACTTTAAAAATGCAAAGAATTAGATTGCCGTCAGACTTTTCAAATATGACATATAAAGTAAGGTAAAAGTGGAGCAGGTTTTTATTGAAAAAGAAAAATCTCTATCAGACACATGTAATCCAAAAAAATATTATCTAGCCAAATCGCTGTTTTAGTATCAAGGCCATAAACAGCTTCAATTATACAGTACATTTGGAAATTCTATATCCATTAGACTTTCTTGAGGAATCCACTTCATTCTCCATCAATACAGAGCTAAGAATCCTTTAGCAAAAGGACTAATGTTAAGCATTTAAAGTTACAATATAGGTGAAGAGGATTGAAAATCAATGTGTAAATGTAGTCTAACAAAGTTAAAAGCAAGCTCCTAAAAATTGACAGGAGAAGGAAAAGTGAAAGACAAAAGAAAATAGAATAAGCTCAGTAATTGCTTATGTACAATAAGTAGGAGCTGAAGAATACTCTCAGATGTTAAAAAAACAGACAGCAAAAATTTAGGTAAGAAAAAATTGTGATAAGAGCATTTTTAAAAATTGTATGAATACGAAGGTAACTACTGTGACAAAGTACAAACTGCTTAAATACAATGATAGTAACAATAATAATGTTAAAAGAACCAATAATGTGCATTTATTACAGAAAAGAGCATAGTTAAACACATAATGCTAAAATAATATGGAAGAGTTGATATCAAAAATATTAGTTATAACAACAAATATGAAATGGTTTGGGACATCTATTAAAAGAAAAAAAAAGTTCATGGCTCAAAAATCAAGGCCCAGCTATATTTTGTATAAAAGAAAAATAGACTAAAGAAAGTAATGCTCCCCAAAAGGTAAGAGAAATAAAGGGATGGACAAAGTAGATAAGAATATGGAAACAATGCTTTTTGATGCTGGACTAGTAGTTGTAATATCAGACAGAATAAAGTTCAATAAGAAAGTCTCTAACATGATAAAGATGAGCATTTTTTTAAGCTTAAACATGATGCATAGCAAAGTATCTGAACCAAATAACACAAGAAGTGCCTTCACAAAGCAAAAATTATAATAGATCCAAGAAGACATGGATACAAATGCTAAGAGTACACATTTTAATACACATTTTTGTTTGTTTTTTGAATATAGGATCTCACCCTTGTTGCCTGGTCTGTGGTACAACGGTATCATCATACCTTCTGCAACCTTAAATTCTGGCTCTAGTGATCCTCCTGGGAGTATAGGCATTCACCATCACAATTGGCTAATTTTTCTATATTTTTGGTAGAGACAGGTTCTCATTCTTGCTCAGCCTAGTCTCAAGCAGACCTCTCTTGCTGTGGCCTCCCAATGTGGCCGGATTGTAATTGTGAGCCACCGCTAGCCCACATAGTCATAGGCAAGATGGATAAAGTGGGAAACATAGTATATTTTTTTTTAACAAAAAGCTATAGAAATACTTAAAGAAAAAATAATGGAAAAAGAAATTTAGATAGCAGTTCAGAGAAAAAAGGATGTTCAGTGTTATCAAATATTAAAGAAACTCAAATAGCAATGAAATTACTTTTGCACTATCAGATTGGAAAAATTATAAAAGGTGATATGATAAGACATTAATTACATGATTATGGCTATGTAATTTTATTTAATTTTGGAGAAAGTTACGGCTCTCTACACACAAACTTAAATTTCACATATTTTTAACTCAGTCATTACATTATGAATAACTCCTAGATGAATTTTCCTACATTATTCCTAATTCCTAGATGAATTTTCTCACTCACCTGTAGAGAAAAGGGGACCAATATAGTCATACAAAGAAAAGGAAAATGATAAAAAGAATAAAATATATACCAAAAGAAAACTAGAACTTATAAACAATTAAAACATAGACCAGTATTTTAAAAGAATATAATAAACCTACTTACTGTGTAGAAATATTGTTAGATATAGTTAATCCAAATAAATAATAAAGACATTTAAGAGTATCTAAAAACTGGTATAAATATGTGTGTTTTTGTATATATGTGTGTAAAATAAGTTGAAATTTCTAAAAGAATATCCAAGAAGGACTTGTTCTCTATTTATAGAAAAAAAAATCTATTTTCCTCTTAACTTTAATTTCATTCCCTTTTATAAAGTTTATGCATTATTTCTATAAAAATAATAGTATTTTTTAAAATGTAGAATGAGTAAAGTTGACTTAATGAAAACAAAGAGAAAAGCAACAAATTTTTGAAAATTATTGTGACAAGTAAATGCTTAAAACAATTGACTGTGCACTTTCAAATATCAAAAATTATAGCTAAATCAGTCCTTTTGCAGAAGTGTGTTTAGTCTTTTTAGCGTACATGTAAGCAAATGGCCCTACACTGTCCATTTGGAAGTAATAGTTCAGAATTGCAGAGTTCTGGAGCTCCAAGGAACATTTGGGATTACTTTACGTAATTCCTCATTTTATAGATCAGGAGAGAAGAGGTGACTTGACTTGATTCACACACAATCAATGAATTCAGAGGATGTGGCACTTTTTCTGACTGCTCCGCTGTCAGTCTTCTGCTAAGTGATGGGGAAGGGCCTATTTGTCATTCACAGAGAAAGTGACCCATCTACTAAATGAATAACCCATAACTTGTGTTGTTACTGGAAACTTCTGCTAACAGTTGTGACTATGAGTAATAGTCCAAAAGAAGCCAAAGAAAATAGAAAAATAGGAGAATAATGAGGGATGTGCCTGTCCACCTGTGTAGTGAGCTGTGGATATTCTGATCATCTTGGCAGAAATCATTAACCAACTTACCTTTAAAAATTAGGAATGAACTGACTGAAAAATTACAGCCAAGTGAGTTTTGAGTAGTGAGGGCCTCAAAGTAAGGTCTTGTCTTCACAGGGTCCTAAATGGGACTCTGTAAGATCAAGATGGTGCAGGCGGTTTCCCAGGCCAGCATCCATGAAGAGTGTAAATGTCCGCAGACAGCAGGAGCTGGATCACAGAAATTCTTTAAAGTATTTCACAACTTTCTTTTTTTTCTTTTTGCATATAACTGTGATTGTTGACAGAATCTTTTGTTTGTCAAAACAATTCCACTTCCTTTAATTTGGTACTTGTGTTCTCTGTAACAGTATTTATTAAGTGCCTCTAAACCACTTCTGGCCTGTTTTCTGGCTTAGCTTCCAAAATTCCTGTTGTTTTTAGTCACTTTTGATTCATGTCCACATTCACTGTGCCTTCAGGAGTCTAAATAAGTGACTCAAAACACAGTGTCAGATTCAAATTTCTTTTTTTTTTTTAACATATACATGTGTTTATTAGGTTTCCACTTATTGCCTTCACAGAATTAAAAAGGCTTTAAATTTAATAATAAGAACAGTGTTTAAGATAAGGACTACAAACAAAAACCTCATAAAGAATGAATGAAGATAAATACATTCAGAAAAGAAATCAGATGATTGGGGGGAGGAGCCAAGATGGCGGTCTGTAGCCAGCTTTCTGCAGACGCTCCTGTCCAGAAGGAGAGTTAAAGGACAGAAATTTGGCGAGAAAGCCAACGGTTTGGAGCTGAGCCAAGAGACAAGGTCGAGGAACACAC
>CAUYON010161459.1:0-11787 GCA_963573935.1 Arctocebus calabarensis
TTGTTAATCCATTCCTGGGTTGCTGGACATTTAGGCTGTTTCCACATTTTGGTGATTGTAAATTGGGCTTCAATAAATAGCCTAGTGCAAGTGTCCTTGTGATAAAAGGATTTTTTTCCTTCTGGGTAGAAGCCCAGTAATGGGATTGCAGAATCAAATGGGAGGTCTAGCTTGAGTTCTTTGAGATTTCTCCATACTTCCTTCAAAATGTTTGTATTAGTTTGCAGTCCTATCAACAGTATAAAAGTGTTCCCTTCTCTCCACATCCACGCCAGCATCTGCAGTTTTGGGATTATGTAATATGGGTCATTCTCACTGGGGTTAAATGATAATTCAGGGTGGTTTTGATTTGCATTTCTCTAATAATTAGGGATGATGAACATTTTTTCATGTTTGCTAGCCATTCATCTGTCTTCTCTAGAGAAGGTTCTATTCATGTCTCTTGCTCATTGATACATAGGATTGTTGGATTTTTTCAATTTGATTAATTTGAGTTCTCTATAGATACTAGTTATCAAGCTTTTGTCTGATTCAAAATACGCAAATATCCTTTCCCATTGTGTAGGTTGTCTATTTGCTTTGTTTGTTGTCTCCTTAGCTGTACAGAAGCTTTTCAGTTTAATTAAGTCCCATTTGTTTATTTTTGTTGTTGTTGCAATTGCCACAGCAGTCGTCTTCATAAAGTCTTTCCCCAGGCCGACATCTTCCAGTGTTTTTCCTATGCTTTCTTTGAGGATTTTTATCATTTCATGCCTTAAATTTAAGTCCTTTATCCATTTTGAATAAATTTTTGTGAGTGGATAAAAGTGCAGGTCCAGTTTCAGTCTTTTACATGTGGATATCCAGTTCTCCCAGCACCATTTATTGAATAGGGAGTCTTTCCCCCAAGGTATTTTCTTGTTTGGTTTATCGAAGTTTAGGTGGTTATAAGATGTTAGTTTCATTTCCTGGTTTTCTATTCAATTCCAAATGCCTATGTCTGTATTTTTATGCCAGTACTATGCTGTCTTGACCACTATGGCCTTGTAGTACAGCCTAAAATCTAGTATGCAGATGTCCCTGGCTTTCTTTTTCTTACTAAGAACTGCCTTAGCTATACGGGGTTTTCTCTGGCTCCATACAAAACAAAGAATCATTTTTTCCAAGTCTTGAAAGTACAATGTTGATATTTTAATAGGGATGGCATTGATCCCTATTATTTAATATCTATTAATCAGTAGATTGTTTGGGGGAAGTATAGACATTTTATCAATGTTGATTCTTCCCAGCCATGAGCATGGTATGTTCTTCCATTTGTTAATATCCTCTGTGATTTCATTTCTTAGGGTGTCACAATTTTCTTTATAGAGGTCCTTCACCTCTTTTGTTAGGTATATTCCTAGGTATTTCATTTTCTTTGAAGCTATGGTGAAGGGAGTTCTGTCCTTAATTAGCCTCTCATCTTGGCTATTGTTGGCGTGGGTACTGACTTGTGGACATTGATTTTATATCCTGAGACATTACAGTGTTTTTCGATGACTTCCAGGAGTTTTGTGGTTGAGTCTTTGGGGTACTCTAAGTATTTAGAGGAAGAGTTTGACCTCCTCTGCTCCCATTTGGATGCTTTTTATTTCCTTCTCTTGCCTAATTGTATTGGCTAGAATTTCCAGCACTGTGTTGAACAATAATGGCGACCTTGTCTGGTTCCACTTGTAAGTGGAAAAGCTTTCAGTTTTACTCCATTCAGTAAAATATTAGCTGTGGGTTTGTCATAGCTGGCTTCAATCAGTTTAATAAATGTGCCTACTATGACTGTATTCTTTAGTGTTCTAACACTAAATGGATGCTGGATTTATTTTTATTTTTATTTTTACATATACATGTGTTTATTAGGTTTCCACTTTTTGCCTTCACAGAATTTAAAAGGCTTGAAATTTAATAACAATAACAATGTTTAAGATAAAGACTAGAAACAAAAACCACGTAAAGAATGAAGGAAGGTAAATACATCCAGAAAAGAAAACAGAAGATTACTGCATTGAAATGTTAAGCAATATTAATAATAATAATAATAATGCCAAGAAAGTAACGTTCACATTGTCAAATAAGAGTGTGTCTATTATAGAATGCTTTGATTTTGAGGATCAGTATGAAGTCATCAGTTAACTTCTTATTTTTTTCCAAAATCTCAAAAAATAGACAGCTAATATTATGTAAATAAAAGTAAAAGACAGTTTTAAAAAACAGATCATGCCAAATCTTATAGAGAATAGAAAAAGAAGATATATTTCAAAATCAATCTGCTTGATCTGGACACACTTAAATTTGAAATTGGAGAAAATAAATTGTCATAAAGGAAAATTATAAACATATTTCACTTATAAATGAGGATGCAATATCCTAAACAACATATTGACAAGTTGTACTAAAAATTAATGTTTAAGTAATGTACTTTGGTCAAAATTGAATCCCAAATTATGTGAGAATTAGTCTATTTTCTTTCCTTTTTATTTTGTTTTCTTTCCCTCACCCCCTCCCTCCTTCTCTCTGTCTGCTCTCTCCTTCTCCCATACCCCACTGTGTCATTAATTGTCATTAATTGTCCTCAAATCAAAGTTGAATACATAGGATTCATGCTTCTCCATTCCTGTGATGTTTCACTAAGAATAATGTGTTCCACCTCCATCCAAGTTAGTACAAATGCTGAGAAGTCTCCATTTTTTGATGGCTGAGTAATATTCCATGGTATACATATACCATAGCTTACCAATCCATTTCTGGGTTGAAGGACATTTCGGCTGTTTCCCCATTTTAGAAATTGTAAACTGGGCCTAGTAGAAGTGTCTTTATGATAAAAGTTTTTTTTTTTCTTCTGGATAGATGCCTAGTAATGGAATTGCAGGATTAGATGGGAGATCTAGGTTGAGTTCTTTGAGGTTTCTCCAAACTTCCTTCCAAAAGGCTGTATTAGTTTGCAGTCCCACCAGCAGTGTAAAAGTGTTCCTTTCTCCCCACATCCATGCTAGCATCTGAAATTTTGAGATTTTGTGATATAGGCCATTCTTGCTGGAGTTAGATGGTATCTCAGGGTGGTTTTAATTTGCTTTTCTCTAATAATTAGGGATGATGAGCATTTTTTTCAAGCGTTTACTGGCCATGTGTCTGTCGTCCTTAGAGAAGATTCTATTCATCTCTCTTCCCCATTGATATATGGGATTGTTGGTTTTTTTCTTGTAGATTAATTGAAGTTCTGTATAGATCCTGGTAATTAAACTTTTGTCAGATTCAAAATATGCAAATATCCTTTCCCATTGGGTAGGTTGTCTATTCACTTTGGTTGTTCTCTCCTTGGCTATACAAAAGCTTTTCAGTTTAATTAAGTTCCATTTGTTTATTGTTGAAGTTGTTGCTATTGCCATGGCAGTCTTCCTCATAAAGTCTTTCCCCAGGCCAATATCTTCCAGTGTTTTTCCAATTCTTTCTTTGAGGATTTTTATCATCTCATGCCTTACATTTAAGTCCTTTATCCATCTTGAATCAATTTTTGTGAGTGGAGAAAGGTCCACATCCAGTTTCAGTCTTTTACGTATGGATATCCAATACTCCCAGCACCATTTATTGAATAGGGAGCCTTTCCCCCAGTGAACGCTCTTGTTTGGTTTATTGAAGATTATGGGGCTGTAAGTTGTTGGTTTCATTTCCAGGTTTTCTATACGATTCCAAGTATCTATGTCTCTATATTTGTGCCACTACCATGCTGTCTTGACAACTATGGCCTTGTAATACAGCCTAAAATCTGGTATGGTGATACCCCTGGCTTTGTTTTTTATTATTAAGAACTGCCTTAGCTATATGGGTTTTTTCCTGCTTCCATACAAAGCTTAGAATCATTTTTTCCAGGTCTTGAAAGTAGAATGTTGGCATTTTAATAGGGATGACATTGAAATTGCTCTGGGAAGTATAGAAATTTTAACAATGTTGATTCTTCCCAGCCATCAGCAAGTTATGTTCTTCCATTTGTTAAAGTCCTCTGCTATTTCCTTTCTAAGGGTTGCATAATTTTCATTGTAGAGGTCTTTTCACTTCTTTTGTTAGGTATATTCCTAAGTGTTTCATTTTCTTTGGGGCTATGGTGAAGGGAGTTGTGTCCCTAATTAACCTCTCATCTTGACTGTTGTTGGCATATACAAAGGCAACTGACTTATGGACACTGATTTTATATTCTGAGACATTACTTTAATTTTTGATGACTTACAAGAGTCTTGTAGTTGAGTCTTTGGGGTTGTCTAAGTATAAGATCATATCATCAGCAAAAAGGGAGAGTTTGACCTCCTCTGCACCTATCCGGATGCCCTTTATTTTCTTGTCTTGTCTAATTCTATCGGCTAGAACTTCCAGCACTATGTTGAATAGCAATGGTGACAGAGGACAACCTGGTTCCTATTCTATGAAGAAAGGCTTTTAGTTTTATTCCAACAGTAAAATATTAACTGTGGTTTTGTCATAGATAGCCTCAATCAGTTTAAGAAATGTGTCACCTATACCTATACATCTCAGTGTTCTAATTAGAAACGGATGTTGGATTTTATTGAAAGCTTTTGCTACATATATTGGGAGGTTAATATATTCCTTGGTTTTGCTTCTGTTGCTATGGTGAATAACATTTATGGACTTTCGAATATTAAATCAGCCCTGCATCCCTAGGATGAAACCTACTTGATCATGATGTATGACTTTTTTGATGATAAGCTGTATCTATTGTCCAAGATTTTGTTGAGATTTTTTGCATCAATATTCATTAGTGAAATTGGTCTGAAATTCTCCTTTTTAGTTGGGTCTTTACCTGGTTTTGGTATCAGGGTGAAATTTGCTTCATAACGTATTGGGGAAGATTCATTCCTCCTCAATTTTTTGGAAAAATTTCTGTAGATAGTAATAAGCTCTTCTTTGAAAGTTTGATAAAATTCTGTTATGAGGCCATCTGGACCATGGCATTTTTTTGTTGGGAGATTTTTTATTGTTTCTTTGATCTCGGTGTTTGAAATTGGTCTGTTTAGGAGATCTATTTCATCTGGGCTAAGTCTAGGGAGAGGATGAGATTCCAAATATTTATCCATTTCCTTCACATTGTCATATTCTGGGCATAAAGTTTCTGGTAATATTCAGAGATAATCTCTTGTATTTCTGTGGCATCAGTTGTTGAGAAAGTGGAAAACCATCAAAAGTGGAAGACGATTGCTGAGAAAGTGGAAAACATTCAAAAAGCAATGAAAGAAATTGCTAAGAAAGTGGATAATAACCAAAAGGAAATTCAAAAACAGAATCAAATAAGAGATGAACTATGCAAAGAATATAAAAATAATATAGCAGAGCTGAAGGAACTGAAGCAGTCAATTACGGAACTTAAGGATGCAATAGAAAGTATCATCAACAGATTGCATCATGCAGAAGAAAGACTCTCAGAGGTAGAGGATAAGGTTCTTGAGACAACTCGGATAATTAAAGAAGCCGAAAAGAAGAGAGAGAAAGCACAATGTTCACTGACAGAATTATGGGACTTTATGAAGCGTTCAAACATACAAGTTATAGGTATCCCTGAAGGGGAAGAAAAATGCCCCAGAAGAATGGAAGCCATTTGAGAGAATATTGTAAAAGAAAATTTCCCAAATATAACCAAAAATTCTGACATAATCCTTTCAGAGGGATATGGGTTCCCTGGTCACCTCAACTCAAATAGAACTTCTCCAAGGCACTTTGTGATCAATTTATCTAAAGTCAAGACAAAAGAAAAGATCTTGCAAACTTCCAGGAGTACGTGCCAACTGACCTATGGGGGCAAATCTATCAGGGTCACCACAGATATCTCTAATGAAATTTTTCATGCCAGAAGAGAATGGTCATCTATCTTTAACCTACTTACACAGAACAATTTTCAGTCCAGTTTTACAGGAAATATTTCAACCTGTCCTGCATACTGACCATCACAATGGACTTTCAGCAAATTAAACACCCAGAAAATACAGGACAGAATCTAGTTTCCCCAATGATGTAAAAGACAAACTAACTAACGGACTTGACAAAATAAGATGAATAGAACGCTACCACACTTATCAATTATCTCAATAAATGTCATGGCTTGAATTCCCAACTGAAGAGGCATAGATTGGCTGATTGGATTAAAACACAAGCCATCTATTTTCTGTATGCAGGAAACACACCTAAAGTCAAAAGACATGTTAAAACTCAGAGTTAAGAGTTAGAAGTCAATTTTCAAGAAAACAGAACTCAGAACAAAAGAGGGGTTGCAATCTTATTCTCAGATACATGTGGATTTAAAACAACTAAACTCAAAAAAGATAATGATGGCCACTTCATATTGGTTATGGGAAAAATACAACAAGACGACATTTCAATTTTAAATATTTATGCACCCAATTTAAATGCTCCAGATTCTTGAAACAGACCTTGCTTAGTCTGAGCAATACGATATCCTATAACACTATAATAACAGGAGACTTTAACACCCTTCTCTCAGAGCTGGGCAGATCCTCTAAACAGAAATTAAATAAAGATATTAGATATTTAAATGAGACTTTAGAACAACCGTGCTTGATAGATGTATATAGAACACTCCATTCCAAAGATATAGAATATACATTCTTCTCATTGTCCCATGGAACATTCTCCAAAATTGATCATGTCCTAGGACACAAAACAAACCTCAGCAGGATCAAAAGAATTGAAATTCTACCTTGCATCTTTTCAGACCACAAGGCACTAAAAGTGGAACTCAACTCCACAAAAATGCTTAACCTCACACAAAGGCATGGATGTTAAACAACCTTATGCTGAATGACAATTGGGTGCAGGAAGAAATAAAAAAGGAAATCATTAACTTCCTTGAGTATAACAACAATGAAGACACAAACTACCAAAACCTATGGGATACAGCAAAAGCAGTCCTGAGAGGAAAGTTTGTTGTTTTAGAAGCCTACTTTCGAAAAACAGAAAGAGAGTGTTTCAACACTAGAGATTTTACCTTTTTATTTCTAGTTAGTCTGGCTAAAGGCTTATCTATTTTATTTATTTTTTCAAAAAACCAACTCCTTGTTTCATTAATTTTCTGAATGATTCTTTTGTTTTCAATTTCATTGATTTTTTATTTAATTTTGGATATTTCTTTTCTTCTGCTGGGGTTCGGCTTAGATCGTTCCTCTTTTTCCAATTGCATCAGATGGCTTGTGAGTTTGTTGATGTGCTCTCTTTCTGCTTTTTGAATGTAGGCATCTAAAGCGATAAATTTTCCTCTCCGAACTGCTTTTGCAGTATCCTACAGGTTTGGGTAGCTGTGTCTTCATTGCTGTTATGCTCAAGGAGGTTAATGATTTCTTGTTTTATTTCTTCTTGCACCCAAGAGTCATTCAGCATAAGGTTGTTTAATTTCCAAAGCTTTGTGTGGAGTTGAACAAAAAATTTTTGTTGGAGTTGAGTTCCATCTTTAATGCCTTGAGGTCTGAGAAGATACAAGTTAAATTTCAATTATTTTGATTCTTTTGAGGTGTGTTTTGTGTCCTAGGATCTGATCAATTTTGGAGAATGTTCCATGGGACAATGAGAAGAATGTGTATTCTTTAGCTTTGGGATGGTGTGCACTGCATGTCTATTAAGCACAATTGTTCTAGAGTCACATTTAAGTCTCTTGTATCTTTGTTTAGTTTCTGTTTAGAGGATCTGTCCAGCTCTGTAATAGGAGTGTTAAAGTCCCCTGTTATTATGGTGTTATGGGATATCATATTGTTCAAACTAATTAAGGTCTGTTTCAAGAATTTGAGAGCGTTTAAATTAAGTACATAAATATTTAGTATTGAAATGTCTTCTGGCTGTATTTTTCCCTTGACCAATATGAAGTATCCATCTTTGTCTTTTTTGATTTTAGTCAAATCTTCTTCACTCTGAGTTTAAATTTGTCTTTGGAGTCTAGGTGTGTTTCCATCAGACAGAAGATGGATGGCCTTTGTTTTTTAATCCCATCAGCCAGTCTAAGGAAGGGGAGCAAGCTGGTGGCTAAGTAATAGCTTCTTTGCAACAGGAAGCAGTGAGAATGAGAAGAGAAGACTCCACATATCTCTAGCTTGTGGGCTCTGCCCAGAAACATCCCTATTGGATGCAGGGAGATAGTGAGAGACTTCTAGACCCCAGGAAGAGGAAAAAAGAATGGTGAATTCTCCTGAAGTGGAGAATTGGCAAGTGGTTGCAAATGGGCTGCCACAGCTGTAACTAAAACAACAGCAAGATTGCAGACAGGGAAAGCTGTCCCTGTGGGTTGTTTTGTGTTTGGACTTGGGCACTTAAATTGAATTACCTTGGGAGAAGTTGGATGGGAGTGTGGGTGATTTTAAGCATGGCACAGGGCATGATAATGAGCCACTGGGCCAGAACAGAGCTAACATTGTTTGGCTTTGGGCCACATGCAGGCATTGTAGAAGAACTGCCCATACAGGCTCCATCCTCAGGGTTGCAGAACAAGACTCGGGCTGGGAGACCTTGGGCAAGTGATCTAGTGAGTGAGCAGTGTCAAAGGCCAGGACTGAGCTGGGGAAGAGTGAAACTTTTAGTGTTTGGCAGTGGGAGGACTGTCTTGCAGCCTCGGCCCTCAGGGGCATAGAGTGTGGCTGGTTTTGGAGCACCAGATAAGTAGGCAACCACTTCAGGAAGATCCCAGTGACAAGTTCTTTCCTGAGACAGCTTCCCCTTAGCCAATATTAATGGTTTAAAGTGTTTTTTACATGCACCAAGGAGAGATCAGGCTCTCAACCCTGCAAGTGAGCGCAAAATAGTCAGTAGAGGCCTCCAATCTCCATATCATATAGCTGTATCAGCATTGTGATTAGCATCTCATACCCAGGAACAGTGTTTCTCAACCTGTGGGTCGTGACTCCTTTGGCACTGTATTAAAGGGCCACAGCATTTGGAAGGTTGAGAACCACTGCTCTAGAAGTTCATCTGTTGCCTAGAAAATGTTCAGCTAGACATATACAAGGCTGTGTTTTTGGAATTTTTTTTTTATTTCAACTTTTCCCCATTAGATTTTTCTTTTCTTTTTTTTCCTCTTTTTTTCTTTCTCCATTTTTCTAGTGTAAAATACAATTTTCCACTGTTGCCTTCTTTAATAATAAGAACTTCTTTTTTTGCTAGTGTTTCTGCCCCTGTTTTTGTTTTTTCCCCAATTTTATCCTGTTAGGTTTTCTGTTTGATTTATAGTATTTTTGTCTTGTCTCTCTATTTGGTGGAGGTGGGGTACCATGTCTGCTCAGGCTGGCAAATAGCTGCTGACTTCAAGAGAACCACCCAACACAGCACCCCCAGAGGTGGGGGGTTTTAAGGTTGGATCAAAGTCCCCTACTGTACTCTTTTATTACTCCTATCTCCCTCTTTCTGTGTCTCTTTTTGTCAATATTTTCTTTTACTTATCACCTTTCCTTTCTCTTTTATTATTATTATTATTTTTGTTAAGTCTTTCTTCCTTTCTTGTTTTTCAACCTTCTCATTCTTTTGGTTCAGTATCAAAATGACTCATCGAAACTTTAGACCACAGGCATGGTAACTTAAAGAGCAACAGGAAGTGAAAGGAAAATTGCAGCAAGGAAACAGATAAAAGAAAACACTCATGAGGAAGAATCAGCAGAAAACTCATAGCAATATGAGAAATCAGTCCAGAGCAACCCCCCGTCCCGCAAGGGGCCATGTGGTAGCTACTGTAGAGGATTCCACCTATAAAGAAATGTTGGAAATGACGAAAGGGGGATGAAAATACAGATGATGAAAACAATGAAGGAAATTTCTGAGAGAGTGGAAAATAGCCAAAAAATAAATAAATAAATAAATAAAGAAGGAAATTTCTGAGAAAGAAAAAATAACTAAAAGGAAATCCAAAAACGGAATGAAATAAGAGATGAATGATATGAAGGCTATAGAAAGGATATGACAGAGCTGAAGGAATTGAAGGAGTCAATTCGGGGAACTTAAAGATTTAATAGAAAGTATCAACAACAGATTAGACCATGCAGAAGAAAGACTCTCAGAGGTAGAGGATAAGGCTCTTGAGACAACTCAGATAATTAAAGAGGCCGAAAAGAAGAGAGAGAAAGCAGAATGATTGCTGACAGAATTATGGGACTTTATGAAGCACTCAAACATACGAGTTATAGGTATCCTAGAAGGGGAAAAAGAATGTCCCAGGGGAATGGAAGTCATTCTAGAGAATATTATAAATGCAAATTTCCCAAATAAAACCAAAGATTCTGACAGGCTACTGTGGGGAAGAGCCCCTCAACTCAAATAGAGCTTCTCCAAGACACATTGTGATGATTCAGTCCAAAGTCAAGACCAAAGAAAAGATTTTGCAAGCTGCTAGGTATAAGCACCAATTGACCTAAAGGCGAAATCCATCAGGGTGATCGCAGACTTCTTTAACAAAACTTTTCAGGCCAGAAAACAATGGTCATCTATCTTCAATCTACTTAAACAAAACAATTTCCAGCCCAGAATTCTATATCCTGCTAAACTAAGCTTTAAAATTGTCAGAGAAATCAAATCTTTTACTTACATTCAAACATTGAGGAAATTTGCCACAATAAGACCAGCTCTATAGGAAATACTTCAACCTGTTCTACATGTTGAAGACACCATCACAATGGATCAACATTAAAGTAAGAATGCGGAAATTAAAGGACAGAGCCTAGCTTCCACAATGATGCAAAAGATAAAACTAACCAATGGACTTTCATAAATAAGATAAATAGAATGCTACCACACTTATCAATTATCTCAAAAAATGTAATGGCTTGAATCATCTTATTTTCTATCAGTCAAACAATTAAGAAATCACAAAGCAATGTAATCACAGTAAAGAATTCTATAAGTCAATTTTGAAACAACTCATAATTAACAAACAGATTACATAATTCAAAATCAAACCTCTAACCATTGTACTCTAATCTTAGGCAGAACTACCATGAAAAAATGCTCCCCATCCTTAATCATCAGAGAAATGGAAATCAAAACTACTTTGAGATATCACCTAACTCCAGTAAGATTAGCCCACATAACAAAATCCCAAAACCAGAGATGTTGGTGTGGATGTGGAGGAAAGGGAACACTTCTACACTGCTGGTGGGAATGCACACTAATGCGTTCCCTTTGGAAGGATGTTTGGAGAGTACTTAGAGATCTAAAAATTGACCTGCCATTTGATCCCATAATTCCTTTTCTAGGTATATACCCAGAAGACCAAAAATCACATTATAACAAAGACATCTGTACCAGAATGTTCATTGCAGCCCAATTCATAATTGCTAAGTCATGGAAGAAACCTAAGTGCCCATTGATCCACGAATTGATTAATAAATTGTGGTACATGTATACCATGGAATATTGTGCAGCCTTAAAGAAAGATGGAGACTTTACCTCTTTCATGCTTACATGGATGTAGCTGGAACACATTCTTCTTAGCAAAGTATCTCAAGAATGGAAGAAAAGGTATCCAATGTATTCAGCCCCACTATGAAACTAATTTATAGCTGTCGTATGAATGGTATAACCCAACTATAACACAAGAATATAGGGAAAGGGGCAAGGGTAGGGAGGGGAAAGGGGAAGTTGGGGCAGAGGGAGGGTAATTGGTGGGGCCACACCTATGGTGCATCTTAGAAGGGTACAGGCAAACCTTGAAAATGCAGAATACAAATGTCTTCATATAATAATGGAGAAATTGCCAGGAAGGCTATGTTAATCAGTTTGATGAAAATA
>CAUYON010161471.1:0-11414 GCA_963573935.1 Arctocebus calabarensis
CTCACCATCCTTAATGATCAGAGAAATGCAAATCAAAACTACTTTGAGATATCACCTAACTCCAGTAAGATTAGCCCACATGACAAAATCCCAAAACCAGAGATGTTGGTGTGGATGTGGAGAAAAGGGAACACTTCTACACTGCTGGTGGGAATGCACACTAATATGTTCTTTTTGGAAGGATGTTTGGAGAATATTTAGAGATCTAAAAATTGACCTGCCATTCAATCCTATAATTCCTTTGCTAGGTATATACCCAGAAGACCAAAAATCACATTATAACAAAGACATCTGTACCAGAATGTTCATTGCAACCCAATTGCTAAGTCATGGAAGAAACCCAAGTGCCCATTGACTCCCAAATGGATTAATAAATTGTGGTACTTATATACCATGGAATATTATACAGCCTTAAAGAAAGATGGAGACTTTACTTCTTTCATGTTTACATGGATGGAACTGGAACATATTCTTCTTAGCAAAGTATCTCAAGAATGGAAGAAAAAATACCCAATGTACTCAGCCCTACTATGAAGCTAATTTATAGCTTTCATATGAAGGCTATAACCCAACTATAGCACAAGAATATGGGGAAAGGGGCAAGGGAGGGGAGCGGAGGGGTGAGGTTGGGTGGAAGGAGGGTAATTGGTGGGGCCACACCTATGGTGCATCTTAGAAGGGTACAGGCGAACCTTACTATATGCAAAATAGAAATGTCTTCACACAATAACTAAGAAAATGCCATGAAGGTTATGTTAATCAATTTGATGAAAATAGCTCAGATTGTATATGAAACCAGCACATTGTACCCCTTGATTGCACTAATGTACACAGCTATGATTCAATAATAAAAATAAATAAATAAATAAATAAATAAATGTGGAAGGTACATAAAAATACCTACGACAATGTGACTATAGTTAACAATTCTGTCTTGTACTTGAAATTTGCCAAGAGAGTAGAAGTTAAGTATTCTCTCCCTCCCTATTAAAAAAAAACACCTAAAACTGAAGGTGACAGAAATCACGTTTGGGCACATGTTGACAGTCTGGAAAAAATATAAACAAAAAAATCAATGGAAAAATAAATATTTTAAGATAAATATGAAAAAGATGGTAGATCCAAGGGCACACAGAAAGATTCATCATATGTGTAATTAGTACTCACAAGAAGCAGAATTTATAATGAATGGAACTGAAAATATGCAAAGACACAGAAAAAAATTATTTCAAAATATAGAATAAAATTTAACATGAATATCTAAGAAACACCTATTTTGCAAAATGCCTCAGGGAAAAAATTATTTGAAAATTGATAGGGACCAAGATAATAACCTGGTTATAATCGTAAGAGCAGAAAAAAACTTGCTGAAGAAAGAAGTATATGGTCACCCAAATAGAGAAGGAAGACATGTAGAAAGGGAAAAGTCTGGTTGCTTCAGACTTCTCGGCAGCTAACTCCTTGTGCCAGGAATCAAGGAAGGCACGCCAGCAGATTAAAAGGAAAAAAATTATCGTCCAATCATTTAACCCAGACAAGTTACCTTTCAAGTATAAAAGCAATAGACTTATGTTATCAAACATACAAGAATTTAGAATGATCTTCAGGAGAATAAATACCTGAAAATTAAATCCATCTAAATAAATATTAAATCAAAATACAGCAATAAGAAATGCATGAGAGCAAGAGGGTAGAAGTTAAGTATTCTCTCTCATTTCTCATTGGCAATGCTGAATCCAAAAAGAAAAGAATAGCTCTTTGGATAAATAAATATCCAGTGGTAGAATGGCCAGATCATTAAGAAGTCATTCTATCTGAATGTTTATTACAATATAATTCACAACTGCAAAGATGAGACACCAACCCAGTGCCCATCAATTCATAAGAAATTTAATAAAATATGGTATTTGTACATCATGTAGTACTACTTAGCCATAAAAGAAAACCAATGGTGGAACTGAAGACCATTCTCCTAAGTGAAGTATCCCAAGAATGGACAAACAAACACTGCATGTACTCCCTATAACTTAGTGCACAGAAGGAAGTAAAACTTAATGAAAAGAAACTAAGGGGGAGGTCAGAGGGGGGAAGGAGAGGTGAGGAATGAACCAACTTAATGGGTACTATGAATACTATTTGGGTGATGGGCACACCAACAGCCTGGACTCAATGGATCATTATAAAAATGATCCATATAACTTAAAACATTTGTACCCCATTAATATTTCAAAATCTGAAAAAATATGTAAAACCTCAAAATCTTCTGACAAATAGCAACTCTGACCCCAGAGACACCTATGCAGAAATAAACTATTATACTTGTGAAGGCAAAATCTCAATGATTTAAGAAATGTAAGAACTCACTTTTTTTACCCACAGGCTTCCTCTGAAAGAATCACCTTTTAATCTAATTTGGCAAAAAGAAAAGATAATTAAAGAGAAAGAACTAGATATAAGAAGTAATGTTGAACAAATAAAACAGCAAAACATACTGCTAACGCTCTAATTTGTTTTAAAGGAAAGATGATTGACACTGATTAATTTTAAATGATGTTAGTTAAAACATAAGTACAAAAACGTGTATTAGTCAGCTTTTACTAGGTAATGTTACAAACTATCCCAAACATCTCAGTACCTTACAAAAACAATAGGTTTTTTCTGACTTAATTGCATGTTGTCTACAGATTTCTCAAAGTTGGACTTTCATTGAAAGATCAACAGGATATAATATTAAATTGACAAAAATAAGACACACATATATTATATATATATATATATAATACGTATATATAACAGTGCTATACTCAGAATGCAGTTTGTGGATTAGTGTTACTAGTTGCTAGTGCAGTAAGTACAGAGAATTGAGAGTATAAGCACTCAGAAAGCTTTCTTTGACACCACCACAACCTTTAACTACATTCCACAAAATTGTTGGTTTGTATCTGATTGGAAATTCTTTTAAACCGGTCGTTCAGTATAGATATCTTGAAAAGTACTGGCTACAAAAAATAAAAAGATATGTACATGTACATATAGTTTAAATATAGAATATTTCTAGAAATAGTTATAAGGACCCATTAACTGCTTTCTTTCTCTTCCTATTTCTCACCCCTGCACCTCTCCTCCTAGAAATGAGAGGCTATACCTTCTGAGTTCCTGACTTCTGGGTTCTCTTATTGTGCATGTGTGTCTGTGTGTATATGCATCTGTATTATTGCTGCTGAGTGGGAGATGGGAAAGGTAATATATGTTAACAACCTCTTCAGGTTTCAAACCTAAAATGGAAAATTCCCATCAAGAAGTGCTGCAGAAGATTTCATACAAATTTCTTCTTCTTAAAATTCTGGGCTATTAAGACAAAGAACTAGTTTGATTTGAGAGAAACATGTAGTCATCGTACAGTGCCTGAGGAGGGACAAGGCTTCAGCCGGATTGTGGCATCCCCCACTTCACTGGCAGGTGGAGAGATGAAAGAAGCAACTTGAATCCCCTTGGCTCATAACAGAATTCTCATGGGGACAGAGACTAAATGCTTTTGTTAGCTACAAACTATGAGCCTTGGTCTTATTTCCTCCATTGACATTCCCATGGCTGAAGCTGAGGACATAGCCTCCCTGCAGTCTCAATTGTGCCAGGAGGTCTGGACCTGGGCATTGAACAACACAAGGAGTCAGGGCATCATGGCAAATAGAAACAGAAGACCACGTCCTCTTTTCCAACTGAGTAATCTTTGTAACTTTTTTCTAAATAATAAAGGAATTATGCCTCAAGTGTTATTGATATTGGAGATACAGCCAAACTTGACATGTAAGTGTTAAATCAAGATTAAATTTCATATAGACAAATGTAAATTGTGACATATTTCACGCTGCAAGCATCATGAAAAAAACCGGACTTGATTTCTATCAGGTAAGCATGACACTTAAGAAAGTAAATTATTTAATCATTAAGCTCTATGAAATAATTACCATTATCCCCATTTCATAGATGAGCAAACTGAAGCTGAGAGAAATTTACTTCAAAATTTTCAGCTAAAATCTGACAGAACCAGCACAACCTAAGCCAAATCCTTTGGTAACTTCTGGGGAACTGTGGTAGAGTAGAAAAATTGGGGTTCAGGGTTAGAAAAATAGGTTCTAGAGGTTAAACTCTGTTGTTACTACTAAATCTGTAGTGTCTGGTGCAGAGTAAACATCTAAAAACATTAGTTTCCAGTCTCCCCTCCCATCCCCTTTTGTGTTCATCTATAAACCTACAAAGAAAAGTAAAAATAAAAATTCACATATATATATTTGGAAGTCATAGTCAAAATCTACATATATTTTTGCCATAATATATATTTCAAATAGGATTCAGAAATGAGAGGAAAAGCTATCTTAAATATCAACTTTAGAGCAATCATTCAGGAAAATCAAATGTTACCTTAACTTGCCTTAACTTACATCAGTGAGCAATTCCCAGTCAGTCTTGAATGCATTAACCTTCAACTAAGAGCACTTGTCAAGGTCTCTGTCTTGTTGAAGGTATGTATGCAACGGCTGCAGTTAATTTTCTCATTCTTCAAAAATAGTGAAAACCAGGAGAAATAACATTGGCCTTGGAGTTAAACAAAATAAAGCTGTGATTCTGGTTTCTCTAATTACCAGCCATGTAACTTGGCAAAAATTATTCAGATTTTAGTTTCAGTTGTTGTACTGTATCCTCATAGAATTACATAAGAATATAGTAAGATAAAACATGGAGAGCACTCTCTGGAATGCTCAAAGCAATGCAAGGGCTCAGGAACTCAGAAAGTAGTTATTTTTGTTTTAGTTTGCTCTTCTCATATATCAGATCAAGATGATATTTTCCATTAACCTAAGGGACAGAGTTGAGAAGTACTTTTAAAGGGCTGTTGATATTGCAAAGAAATATTTCTTGATTAATGACAGTTTTCTTATGAATCATCCATTGCATTAGGTAATTCACATTTTTATTCCAGTAGGGCAACTTTGTGTGCTTCAGTTCAATAACTATTTCCTGGGTATTGACTGGCCCTATACTACGAGGGATTTAGACATCTAGAAGTCATCCCTGTTCTCAAGGAGAAGATTCCTAAATAACAAAGAATTCAGTCTGATCATAAATTCCATAAGGACACACAGGGTCTTACTCAATTTTGCAACTCTCAGGGCACCTGAACTTATATTTAATGCAACATTGCTAAATTTAAATAAATTTTTTCTATAGCTCCTTTTCTCCAGAGCTTAAGTCCAAACTTCTTCCACAAATCACATAATCTACACAGTCCTGTTTAGTTTAAGCAAAGATGTCTGTTTTTCTTATTTTTCTTGTTTAAGCTTATGCCCTTTTTGTAGGTTTAAATGTGCTGTCCATGTCTCTACAAATTCTATCATGTTAAATCCTTTCGTATTCTAGAGAATTCATCTCTTCAGAGACTGAATACTAAAAATCAAAATGGTAAGGTTAAAAATGGGAGTAGGTAGAAAAAGTGGGAAGCGAATTACAATAAAGAGATACAGAAAACAAGTTCTTAGAAGAGTTATCAGTGAAGACATAATTA
This sequence comes from Arctocebus calabarensis, assembly GCA_963573935.1. Classification (NCBI taxonomy): domain Eukaryota; kingdom Metazoa; phylum Chordata; class Mammalia; order Primates; family Lorisidae; genus Arctocebus; species Arctocebus calabarensis. The sequence continues at coordinate 5,564 of CAUYON010161471.1, forward strand.
TTATTCATTAACAGCTGACAGCTAGCATTAGTCCAAGGAAGCTGTCTATATTCTCTAAGTGCTTCAGACAATGTGATATTCATTTATAAATTCCTGACAGCTTTTTAGATAAAGTGAGTATAATAATTTTGCAGCAATCCATTATCTGTCTGAATTTGTTTAAATTTCAGTTATAATATGTTTGAAACAATTTCTCCAAGTTCTAAGTATACTTTCCTTCAAATATATGACCTACATTTAAAGGATAATTAAAAAGATTAAAATAACTCCAAAAGTTCTCCTGTTCTTTCTTTGGTTCTTTTCTGTTCTACCTACAGGTCTTTGAACAGTGCTTCTGGCTTGATCAATTGAACCTATGAAATGTTTTGAAAACTACATTTAGCCTTCAGGAAGCAACATCCACCATCATCCTGCCCAAGCCGACACTGTCTGAATGTGCCAAGAAATTCTGATGAGGAAATACCACAGACCTGGACTAATAATTAAGGAGAAGTCACTGATGAAAGGACCCTGGCAGACAATACAAAGAAACATCCTATTACATATACTCCACAATAAATTCTCAAGGTTTTCTCAAGAATCCATATGCAGCTGAAGTTGTGGGGTGTGGTGTTTTTTAATTTATTATTAATAAAATTACCCTCATCAGCCTGCTCAAGGGCAGATTGTCCACTTAGCCCTCTTTACTGGCTGCCAGGTAATCAGTTTTTCCCACCCCCACTGCAAAAAATGCAAAAACAAACCTCATTGATCCCAGAATGTCTGTGGTTTGTTGTGATTTTTTCCTTAATCCACTTTCTTATAAATCCCTGTTGACAATGACAATACAATTGTCCCTGGTATCCATGGGGGATTGATTCTAGGACCTTCTGAGGATACCAAAATCCATGGATGCTCAAGTTCCTTATATAAAATTATGTAGTATCTGCAGATAACCTAGACATCTCCTCCTGTGTACTTTACATCATCCCTTGATTATCTTTTGTATCTAATACAATGTAGCTGTTATACTGCATTGTTTAGGGAATACTGACAAGAACCACAAAGGAAAGCACCCAGAAAGATGCACAAGCCATCGTGGCTTAAACGCCTTCTGCCCCAGAAGAACATATATTTCTAGAAACATTTCCATAGATCCCACAGAGACATGTCCAACTACAAGAATCCACACATTCAGGAAGGTCCAGACTAACAGCTTCCCATCAGATCTTAAGAATTCTTGCAATCCTGATATAATTTACCAATCAAGGATCATTCTTACCACAATGATCTTAATAGCAGAGTTGATATTTTACCTTCACCAAGTTTTCAGGGGTATAAAAAATAAAAGTTTAACTGAGATTCAAATTCTCCTACAAAAGGGAATGGGTTAGTCTGTGGGGAAAAAGAAGGGAAATTGTTTTTATCTGTTATTCTTAATTTGGGGGTGTTGTTAATAAATTCTAAAATAAATTTCTTTCTAAAAGTTTTATGGAAGGAATGCTCTTGTAAAAATTAACTGTTAATGACACATTTTCTAAAATACCAATGATTAGAAATAGGTATCATTAAGTTGTTTCTTAAAATAATTTTGAATAGTAATTCAAGCAATATATGAGTGTGCAAGTTGGTAATAGTGATTCAATAAAGGGCTAAGCAAATTTGGTCTTCATATACAGTCACCTTGTATCAAAACTGAGTCTAAGAAAAGACCAAAATTACCAAAAAGAGGCTCGGCACCCATAGCACAGTGGTTACAGCACCAGCCACATGCACCAAGGCTGGCAGGTTCGAGCCCAGCCCGGACCAACTAAGCAACAATGACAACTACAACCAAAAAATATAGCCAGGTGCTGTGGTGGGCACCTATAGTCCCAGCTACCTAGGAGGCTGAGGCAAGAGAATTGCTTAAGCCTAAGAGTTGGAGGTTGCTGTAAGCTGTGATGCCACGGCACTCTACCCAGTGTGACATAGTGAGACTCTGTCTCAAAAAACAAACAAACAAAAGTACCAAAAGGAAATGAATGCTGTCTATCTTTCAAAACTCTTCCCCAAATGGAATCTATCCTAACCACATGAATGGCCCATGGTTTGATGTCACGTATCTGATCCAATAATTTAATATACAGTGAAGTTGCTTATTGCTGCTTAAGAGGAGGTCTGTGTATTCTGAGAACAAGAGAGCAGGTGGTAGGGCTCATATGGTTTTCTGATGTTAAAAAAAAAAAAAAAAAGCTTCTGTTCCCTCCACAGAAAATCTGCAATGAAGGTACCACCCAAGAATAATTCCACACATGACTAGGATTTTCTTTTGAAAAAATCTGTGGCCTTCATTCAGCACTGGATCAACAGAGTGTTCAAATGAACTCCCAGGTACCAGCCTCATGGATCATGGAAGATGCTTTAACCATGAAATGTTTTGATGTGAGGTGCTACTAGTTATGATCCCATAGATGTGGATAAACTCCAGTTCCAAATTCCATGATTTCTGATCACACAAATCAGAATTAATTAGCTATAAAATGTACTATCTGATAAGAAAACTAGTTTCCTTGCAACATACAGTTATCCATTATGACCCTTCATGTATTGAAGAACATATGCCACAAAATATGTTATATGGTTTTCTTTTTTCTCTCTTAATTCATGTTGTAGAAATTTTTATGGCAGTTGTTGGATGACAAGGCCAGTCATCTTTTGCCTTTCTTCTGGCATACGATAGCAAACAATATTGCCCATGTACAGGAACATATGTCTCCTATTCTGTAAGGATTGCTGGCATAAATATGGTTCATCTAAAAGAAGTATCAGAAAATAAAGTAATAAAATAAAATTAAAAGGAAAGGGTAATGCTGAGGGTCATTCTTCCCTGCCCAAATCCTTGTGGTGCTATAAAAATACGTATTTAACAACATGCAACAATCAAGAATACACTTTAAGGCCCCAAATCTTATCTCTTTTATATTATAGTTAATATCAGCAATGCCAAACTGTGTGAAAAGAAAATTATCCTATTGCTGTTACATGAGTTACTCTTTTGGAATACAAAGAAATGGTTTTGCATTGAAACATAGATCACAGTTACTCAGAAGGAAAGCTCATTTTGTCTAGTGGATTAGCAAAAAGGAATCAAGGAATAATGAGGAAAATGACCTGGATTAGTCACAGTTGACCTCCACTATAGTGAATTCAATTTACTTGACAATGTAATTTTCAGAAACCCTTTGAAAATAGTTACTTATATCAAAATATATTTATATTTTGTTAACATAGTTACTTAACTTTTAAAGGTTAGTAAACATTATGATCTCATGAATTAAACTGGGAAAACATACACAGGACTTAAGAGGCTGCTCATACAAAAGAAGAGACACTTTCACTTTTATCAACATTTTCATTGGTCAGTGAAGTTATATCTGTTCGATGTGTTGAGACACCTGACCTCTAATTTTTTGAAGGACCTATTTTTCAGTGATCATTCTGCAATGAGCCAGTGTTCTGTGTGAATTGCCACTCCCTTTATGTCTTACTGTTCATTTCCTTCCTCATCATTCTTTCCATCCCAACTGACTTGAATAAACAGGAGCGAGGCAGTCTAAGAGATTATTTAGTAATTTATTTATTTACTTCTTTGTTCCATAGATATTTATTGAGCACCTAACATGTTCCAGAAACTGTGCTATTTGCTGGGGGAAAAACAATAAGATATATATGTGTCATTGTCTTCCTGGAACCTAGAAACTAGTGAAATAAAAAATGAAACCTCACCCCAAAACAAGGTTGGGGTGGTGACTGCTAACTATACAGTAGTTTCAGGTGTTTTGGGAACAGGACGCAAGGAACATGGAAGGACTCCTTGAGGAAGTGGACACTGAGGTAGATCTGAAGCTCAAAGAATGAGCAGGATTTGTTGAACCATCTTCCTCTGCAGTCTTTATTTATAAAAAGAAACCTTATCTAAGAAAAGATTTAAATAGTTCTGTCAGTTTATGTTTTCAAGTGTTCCAAACCACAGAGGCCCCAGCATAAACAATAAAGGAATAGGGTCAACAGAGTCTTATACAGAGGGGTTAGCTCTCCTGGGAGTGCTAAACACTTGAAATACTTTGTTTTCCCTTTAATCTCACCCTCATCTCTTGACTTTGCCTACAAAAAGGGAGGGAAAGCCCAAAGTGTTGCTTATGATCATTGAAAATTCCTTTTTTTATCACTCTTTCCTAGAACCTCTTGAAACAGAAATCCACACATTTATACCATAGCAGCAATTCTTAACCCAGGGCACAGTTTGAAGAATGCGTAACATGAATGGAGGTGAGGGGGGGAAATGCATCTTTACTTTGATCTTTACTTCCCTAACCTCTAAATGAAATGTAACATTTCCTTCAATGTGAAAACAGGCAACAAACCATGGAAGTATTAGAAGTACTTACGACTTTATCACCAATATAAACCAAAGATATTTCCATATTACAATGTAGTTATTACATATACCTCAGATATTTTTTACCATGACTTAGAAACTACAGTAGCCATTAGATCTGCCATTAAATCTATGTGGTTGCGATGTTTCTACTTATTATACGTGGCTGGCTAACTACTTCGCACCTGGTAGTCATTCTACTACCAAATGGTAACAATTTCTGATACTGGTAACCCAGGCATCTAATCTGCTCTCTGGTATTCTCTATCTACAATTGTTTATTTATCAAGACATAAATAGAGATGAGTAATCTTCATTATTGGTTGAAGTTTCCCCAAACCAGACAATTCCAATAAGATTACTTAAATTCCTGTAAAGATGCTCCATGTTGTAATGTGCCATAGGCATGTATCAATAGACTTCACCCTGACATGTCTTTTAAAAATAAATTTTAACCTTATTTGCCTACATTTAAATTGCCTTAGTCTATTCAGTCTGCTACTACCTGTAACAAAAATGTCATAAACGTGGTGGCTTATACATGACAGAAATGTGTTACTCACAGTTCTGGAAGCTGGAAAGTTAAAACATCGAAGCACTGGGAAATTCTAGTGAGGGTTCACTCTCTTGTTTGTAGACAGTACTCACCACAACCTTAGTGGTAGAAGGGGCTAGCTAGCTTACTCCTCCTCCTCGAAGTTTACCACTCTCTTGACTTATTATTGGAATGCTTCCTAGAATTCAGCATTGAAGCCATCAGGTCTTGGGCTTTTCTTTCATGGGAGACATTTTATTACAGCATATATATTATTAAATTGTTGGTTTATTCAGGTTTTGAACTTCTTTCAGGTCTAGTCATGGTAGGTTGTAGAATCTAGGAATTTGTCATTTTTTCTAGGTTTATCAATTTATTGGCATGTAATTGCTCATACTAGTCTCTAATGATCCTCTGCATTTCTGCACAATCAGTTATAAGATCTCCATTTTCATCTCTGGTATTAATTATTTGAGTCTTCTTTTTTTCTTTTAACTCTGGCTAAAAATGTGTCAATTTTCTTCATTCTTTTAAAAAAAACAAACTTCTGGGAGGTGGAGCAAGATGGCGGATGAGTAACAGCTTCCTTGCAGCTGGGCATGGTGAGACAGGGGAGAGAGGACTTCAGGCATCTCTGCAGGCAGGATCTGCCCAGAAACTTCCCTTTGGGGACACAGGGAGACAGTGTGAGGCTTCTGGACACCCTAAGGAAGGCTAAAGTGGTGGACATTGGGCAAGTGGTTGCGTCTCTTCATTCGGTCTGATCCTGTCGGCAGCTGTGGGTGGGGCAGCAGTGGGACTGCAGGCTGGAAGGGCCTTGCCTGTGAGCCATTTGGGTTTCTTTTGGACTTGGCACTCAGTTGAACTGCCTTGGGAGAACTTGGGCAGGAGTGCGGGGTTTTTTGAGTGTTGTCTGG
>CAUYON010161477.1:0-24755 GCA_963573935.1 Arctocebus calabarensis
GCCGGGCGTTGTGGCGGGTGCCTGTAGTCCCAGCTACTTGGGAGGCGGAGGCAGGAGACTCGCTTGAGCCCAGGAATTGGAGGTTGCTGTGAGCTGTGATGCCACAGCACTCTATCCAGGGTGACAGCTTGAGGCTCTGTCTAAAAAAAAAAAACAAAAAAAAACTTGATAGCCTTCTATTACATATTGTACATGCCATATACAAATACATTACTTAACTAAGCAAAATGTAATGTCAGGTGGTAAGAAGAAAAAAGGTAAAGGAGAGCCTGGGGTAGGGCTGGGGCTGCCATTTTATACAGGGTAGGCCCCACCTAGAAGGAGACATCTGAGCAAAGACTCAAAGTGATGAAGTGAAACAATGTATGTTATCTTAGGAAGAAATTCTACATAGATGAATAGTATATAATTTTTGGAACCTGCAGGGCATGTTTAAGGAAAAGCAAGATGGCTGTATAGAATGAAAGAAAGGGCAAGTAAAGGAAATGAGATCTTCTCATGTGTGGCCTTATCAGGCCCCCGAAAATGTTTGATTTTTACTCTTAGTGAGATGTGAAGCTGACAGAGGGTTCTCAATATAGGAATAAAATTATTTAACTTAAGTTTTAAAAGAATAACACTTGGTGCTATGTACAAACTTTGGGGTGGGTAAGTTAGGAGGGGATAGCTCAATTAGGAGGTTATTGCAATAATTCAATGAGAGGAGATAGTGGTTTAGACCAGGGTAATGGTTGTGAAAATGGTTGGATTCTAGAAATACATGTGTATTTTTTTCCTAACCACTAAACACGGGATAGAAATACTTTGAAGATATAGCTGAAAGTATATTTGAGGTTGTGAGAAAGAGAAGTCAAAGATAATTCTTTCCTCCCCCGACTCCCCTCAATGAGCAAATGACTGAAGTTGCATTTAGTGAGACAGAAAGAAAAGAGGGTGAGAGAAGCAGGCCTGGGATGGAAGTTAGGAGTTTGGATGGGGACATAGATGTAAACTGTCTATTAGACATCCAAGTAAACCTATTGAGTAGATAGCTGGATGTTAAGTATAAAGTTCAAGAAAGAGGTATAAATTGAAGATAATAGCACTGGGAGTCATTAGCACAGGTAGATGACAGATAGCAATGAACAGAATGAGACCACCCAGGAGTTTGTATAGACAGAAAAAAAGACTAACCCCTGGGCCATTCCAATGTTTAGAGGTTGGGCAGATAGGCAGAGACCAGTGTAGGGCCTTAAGAAGGATTGCCCAGTGAGGTAGGAGGAGAACCAAAAGGAGTGATAGCCCTAAAACTAAGTGAAGGAAAAGGTTCATACCATGATCAAGTGGGATCCCAGGAACGCATGGTTGGTTTAACACACAAATGTCATTCAGTATAACAGACCAAATCAACAAATAAAGGACAAAACCCACATGAACATCTCAAAAAACACTTAACAAAACCCCAACACTATAGATCTATAAATGGAATCCTCTGCAGATGTTTAAACAGTGTAGATCTTTATGTGTTGATATGAAAAGAAAAAAAATAAAGTTGTAAAAGAGCATATATTACATTATGTGTTTAAAAACTCATAGGAAGGAAACATAGCAATAAACATAAAAGGGTAATAAATATTATATTGCCTAATAGTGAGATAAAATACCAACTGAAAAGGTAGTAAATCTTGTTCATAAAATCCCAGTTTAACCACCACTACATACCCTGGTATGTAAGCATAATTTCAATATTATCAACAGTAGCTTACTTACAGCAGCAACAGGATCATTGCTCCGGGTGGCTGCAAGACTGAAGTATTTCACATGTTTGTTGGTTTCCAAAGCCTTTGCAAAATCCTTTAGGGTTGGAATTGGGATATTCTTAAAAGACAGTAACATGAAATATTACATTTTAGTTTTCAGGACAGAGTGTATATCACCACTTCTCTAGTACTTAGGTTAAAGAAAGTCTCACTATTCTACCTTTCATTATTATTATATGCAGCCATCCCCTAATAATTAAAAGTGCATATACTTTCCTACAAGGACAGAGATGTAGAAATCTATCTGTAATGAGTACGATCTCTGAGGTAGATGACATACTGTTCTTAGTCCCTTAGTGTAAGCTGTAAGGTATTGAGAGATTAACCCTACACTACTTGAAGGAGGGAAAGTATAGTTACTGAAAGCACTAATTTCTGCCTTTAGTACCCAAGACTGTAATTCCCTGTAGCCTGGTTATTTTCAGATCATTACTGTTTATTTAGAGACAGAGATACACGGGGACCAAAATTTTTTTTAAAAAATCAATGATTAGGGCTCAGCGCCTATGGCTCAATGGGCTAAGGTGCCAGCCACGTACACCTGAGATGGCGGGTTCAAATCCAGCCCGGGCCCGCCAAACAATAATGACGGCTGCAACCAAAAAAAAAAAAAAAAAGGGGCCAGGCGTTGTGGCGGACGCCTGTAGTCCCAGCTACTTGGGAGGCGGAGGCAGGAGACTCGCTTGAGCCCAGGAATTGGAGGTTGCTGTGAGCTGTGATGCCACAGCACTCTATCCAGGGTGACAGCTTGAGGCTCTGTCTCAGAAAAAAAAAAAAATCAATGATTAGGGCGGTACCTGTGGCTCAGCGAGTAGGGCGCTGCCCCCCATATATTGAAGGTGGTGGGTTCAAACCTGGCCTCTGCTAAACTGCAAAACAAAAAAATAGCTGGGCGTTGTGGTGGGCACCTATAGTCCCAACTACTTGGGAGGCTGAGGCAAGAGAATCGCCTAAGCCCAGGAGTTGGAGGTTGCTGTGAGCTGTGTGACGCCATGGCACTCTACCGAAGGTGATAAAGTGAGACTCTGTCTCTACAAAAAAAAAAAAAAAGATTAGTGATCAACTAAAATAATACTTTTATCTAAGGCTTTTCCCCCTTCACTCACAGAAAGGAACAGCCACTCAAGAAGCACAAAGGTCTTCTTCCCTAGGTCCAGGTAATTTCCAGATGCTTTCCTCCTTTCACTCCTCATTTCAGAAAAGTTAAGATTTGAAGTAAGAAATTTTTAATGAAACTATTGTATGTAATAGTCAATACCCAAGAGATAATTTGAGTTTACTTTTTGATAATTACCTCATCTCTTCTTTTCCCTACTCCAAGAAAAAGCTGCATTGTTTAAAACCCAGTAAGATCCCAGAAAGCCTATTCCTAGATTTCACTCAAAAAAAATCAAAAACAGCCAGGTGCAGTGGCTCACGCCTGTAATCCTAGCACTCTGAGAGGCTGATGTGGGTGGATTGCGTAAGTGCATGAGTTTGAGATGAGCCTGAGCCAGAGTGAGACCTCATCTCTAAAAATAGCCGGGTGGGCGCCTGTAGTCCCAGCTACTTGAGAGGTTAAGGCAAGAGAATTGCTTACGCCCAAGAGTTTGAGGGGGCTGTGAGCTATGATGCCATGACACTGTACTGAGGGAACAAAGTGAGACTCTGTCTCAAAAAATGACTTCGTTCATAATCAACCCAAAATGGAAGGAACCCATATATCTATTAACCGATAAATGGATGAACAAACTGCAGCCTATCCATACAATGGGATAATACTCAGCAATGAAACGGAACAAACTAATGAAACACACAATTACATGATTAATCTCAAATGCATTGGGCTAAGTAGAAGAAGACAGGCTCAAAAGGCTACACACTTATGATTTCATTTATATGACATTCTGGAGAAGGCAAAATGAACAGGAAAGAAAACCTAGCAGTGGTTTTCAGGGACAGAGCTGGATGGAATAGTGTGATTACAAAGGCGTGTGAGAAAATTTGGACAGTGGTAGACATGTTGACTGTGTGATGATTATACAACTGCAGATACTTGTCAAAACTCATAGAACTGTACACAAATAGGGAGGATTATGTTATATTTAAATTTTATCTCAAGAATCCCGATTTTAAAGAAGCAAAACCCAAAATGCTAAATATTCTTAGAAAGGGAAGGTATTTTGAAAACTAGAGAGATTAATTGCAACCTGTACGGTTTATATTTTTATATGATAAACTCTTTAAAAAGCAATTCAGAAATTACTGTAATACTTTAAATATCTAAAATATGAAGGAATCTATGTTAGCATACTGTTAAGAGCAAACCTTTGCCTTAAAGTAGAAAGAATTAGACTGCTATATTAAAACTGCCCGGCTCTCATCCTAGGTCCAACTGCCTCAAAGCCATACAAACCAACTTTGTGTGCTTAAGTACACTTACCTTTATATTATTTAAATTAACTTCAATAAGACGAGCATCATTTTCTTTAATTCTCTTTAAACTCTCTTCAACGTTGGTTGGATTTGGTGGCTCATCAAATACTGGAAGAATCTTTTCGCCTTTTACCACATCTGTAGTAGCGGACGAAAAGAGCAAGAGTCTGACTGGTTGACACTATTACAGTGCACGTGTATATTAACGTGGTAACACACTTCTGTCTCTTGGTCTTACTCACACACATAAACACATTTATAAAACAGAACGGTTTTAAAAGTTTCTTCCCACTACTCCTAAAAGATCCTTTATGTGTTGATACACATTTCAAGCATCCAAGTCAAATTTTACTGAATGTAAACACCAAATATATTCATTTGTTTGACATGGATCAGCCTTCAAAAATGATTATCTTTACTGCCTCCTAGTGTATTACAATATTATCTTTACCACTCAACTAATTTGACAGTGCAAGCTGATGATCCCATTTATTTTTAGCAATATCCAAGATAAAGTTTTAGCATGATAAAATCTAGCACTTTTTTCATCACTTTCTCTGAGATTTGACAGATAATTGATATAAGAAAAAGACTTAAAGACATATAGCCTCAGTGGGAAAAATAAGATGATGGGAGGGCATATTCCCTTTTTCTCCCACAAGGGGCACAATGCAATGGGCAAAAGGAAAGAACTTCATACTAACAAGTAGCAAATACATATGAAGAAGGGTAGGAGTAGGGAGTGGGGCGGGAAAGAGAAGTGAAGGTACACAGAAGAGCTACTGAGACAGAAACTCCAACTTTCACTGCCCTCCTTCACTCTTACCTTCATTTTCACTTTATATTTCCACACACAAGACCAGAATAAAAGGTCGGACAATTAAGTTCTTGAACTCATCCTAGAAAAAGTGCTACATGTGCACGGAGTTCATGACCTTAACTGCCAGACCTCATAGGACAACAGCTCTGATGGCCATTCCAGAAAAAGAGTTCCAAAATTGCTTTGAAGGAGGAGTAGGCACTGATGTTGCTGCATGGCTTCCCAAGGGGAATACTTCAAAGGTGACCATGATATTCAATAGTGAGGTATGTAGTACATTTTCTAAGATGAGTTCATGAAACTGAGTTCTAAATTTTATGAAACCCAAAGATTTCTTTCCCTACTCCACAGAGTAAGTGTATTTAAATGTATTTTTTAATGTTTATTTTTAATTATAATCGGCATATAATATTTATATATCTTTATAGAGTCCATGTGATGTTTTCATGCAGGTATATAATATGAATTCATCAAATCAGGGTAGTTGGGGTATCCATCACCTACATATATAAATTTAAAGAGCTGAGCATGTTGGCACACACCTGCAGTTCCAACTAACTGGGAGGCTGAGGTGGGAGAATCACTTGAGCCCAGAAGTTCAGCCTGAGCACATAGCAAGACTCCATCTTTATTTAAAAAAAAAAAATGTAAAGAGCCTTGCCTCCTAATGAAATAATGGATCTAGTCAATATAATGCTGAAATCATTAGGCAAAATAGTTCATAAAGAACTTAAAAATGATGGATCAGGCTGCCAACATTTGAATCTAGTAATCCATCTTAGCACATCTCCTACAGAAGAAAAACCAGACTTGATAAGCTTCCTCGTATAGTTCAGTGAACACTCATGAAGCATTCTTGCCAAAAAAGATTTGCACCAGAGTCTGATTAAGCTATTAGAACTAACAGTTTACAGAAACACAGGTGACAGATAAATATATAAAAATCACACTATGAGTTTCAGCCAAATCCAGAATGTGGAAAATTCTATATGAAAAATAACCTAGTTTCTTTGAGAAAGAAATGTCATGAAAAAAGAGGAAAAGAGGTTGAGGAGAACTGTTGAGAAATTAAAGTAGACTGAAAAGACAAACCACCTTGTGTGCAAGGTGTAACCTTAATCTGAATCTTGATTTCAAACAACTATGAGGTGATGTTTTCTGGGTATTGGATGATATGAAGGAATTATTGTTAATTTTTAAGTTTGATGATGGTGTTGTGGTTATGCAAAGAGAAAAGCCTTTATTTGTGAGAGACACATACAGAAATATTTATGGGTGAAGTAATACAAACAAACAGGATTGCTTTAAAATATTTTGGGGGAAAAACATGGAAGGGATGGGGAAGAAGGTAGAAGATGGATGAAACAAAGCATTGCAAAATGCTAAAATAACTAAAGCTGAGTGATGGATATATGTATTATTCTCTCAAATATATGTTTAAATATTTCTACATAAAAAAGTAAAAATGAGGCTCAGCGCCTGTGGCTCAACGGGCTAAGGCACCAGCCATATACACCTGACCTGGCGGGTTTGAATCCAGCCCGACCCGCCAAACAACAATGACGGCTGCAACCAAAAAAAATGGCCGGGCGTTGTGGCGGGTGCACGTAGTCCAAGCTACTTGGGAGGCGGAGGCAAGAGACTCAGTTGAGCCCAGGAATGTTGGAGGTTGCTGTGAGCTGTGATGCCACAACACTGTATCCAGGGTGACAGTTTGAGGCTCTGTCTCCAAAAAAAAAAAAACTAAAAATGAGAGGAAATGGCCAAATTACTGAACATCATAAAATGGAATGTTGTGGAGATGTCCAAATGAGGTACACTGACTACATGTATATTGGTAAAATCCTTATTACTGAGTTTGTGTGACATCAGGCTAGTTACTTTGTGTGACATTCTCAGCTCCTTCACATGCAAATTAAAGATAGTAATACCTTTTTCACAGAACTCTTTTGAGTATTAAAAGAAAATAATCCACATTCAAGAGCTGTGCACAAGAGCCAGGCGTGGTGGCTCACACCTGTAATCCTAGTGCTCTGGAAGGCTGAGGTGGGTGGACTGCTTGAGCTTACAAGTTCAAGACCAGCCTGAGCAACAGTGAGACCCCATCTCTAAAAATAGCTGGGTGTTGTGGCAAGCACTGTAGTCCCAGCAACTTGGGAGGCTGAGGCAAGTGAATCACTTGAGCTCAAGAGTTTGAGGTTGCTGTGAGCTATGACACCACAGCATTCTACCCAGGGTGACAAAGTGAAACTCTATCTCTCAAAAAAGAAAAAAAAAAAAAAAAAAAAAAAAGGTGTGCATAGAAGAACATGGTCTATAGTAAGCATTCAAAAAAAATTAGCCGATAGGCTGGGCATGGTGGCTAATGCCTGTAATCCTGGCATTTCTGTGAGGCTGAGGCAAGAAGATTGACTGAGCTCAGGAGTTTGAGACCAGCCTGAGCAAGAGCAAGACCCTGTCTCTAAAAATAGCCAGGCATTGTAGTGGGCACCTGTAGTCCCAGGTACCTTGGAGGCTGAGGCAAAAGGATTACTTGACCCCAAGAGTTTGAGGTTGCTGTGAACTATGATGCCATGGCTCTCTACCCAAAGAGACAGAGTGAGAATCTGTCTCAAAAAAACAAAAGAAAAAATTAGCCAATAGTATTATTATTGAAAAATTAAGTTGTAAAAAATATTTATAGCATGATCTCATTTTTGTAAAAAAACAAAAAGACTATAACAGTATACATTTGTAAAAATATAGTACAAAATATAGAAGGATATATACTAAATTCTTGAAAGGGTGTGGGTATGGTGAGCAGAGGGCATGTTGACTATGGATAGAGACACTTCTATATCTTACCATATATACCTATTGTTTAAGTGTGCTGCAAAAAGCATGTATCACCTTTGTAATTTAAAAATACCTTATATGGTCAGGTGGATGTCTCACGCCTATAATCCTGGCACTCTGGAAGGCTGCAAGTGGATTGCCTGAGCTCACGGGTTTGAGACCAGCCTGAGACTGAGCAAGACCTCATCTCTTAAAAAAATAGCCGGGCGTTGTGGTGGGCACCTGTAGTCCCAGCTACTTGGGAGGCTACAACAAGAAAACCACTTGAGCCCAAGAGTTTGAGGTTGCTGTGAGCTATGACACACCATAACACTCTACTGAGGACTACAAAGTGAGACTTTATCACGAAAAAAAAAACCTTATAAATGAATTTTTCATCTATTATATTTTTATTTTTTATTTATTTTATTTTGGATTAATAAGGGTACATAAATGGATTTTTAAAAAGCTTTGCTTTAGGCTATTGAATATTTTGTATCAGACTGAAAGGTTTAGAGGCTGGATAGTTTTGTGGTTTCTCCTGAATCTTATTTTATAATGTAATTTGTCAGCATTGTTGTGGATTTTTTGAAAATCAGTAGCATTGGCAATAAAATATCAACAACAACAAAAAAAATCAATAAAAATATTTAATATTATATTTTTAATGGCTTTCTGTTAATATCATAAATTGGACTTTGGGTTTTAAGTACATATATATAACATCTAGTATGTAAATGCTGATGTCAATACATGGAAAAAACAATATACATTTAATAAAGGATTGAAATTCACAATTCACTTTAAGTACTCACTTGAAAAATGTTCCTGGTCGACACCATTACTGCTACTTCCCACTATATTACACAACTGTGTATTTGTTATCAAATTGTGCATCCCAAGAATAGCTAAAAATATAGGAAAACAAAGATCATTTTTTCACATCTTTTAAACATAAAGAATTAATTTTAAAATTAAAAGTTTCTATCAATAATTTTAATATCCTCTGGACATTTTTGTACCGAATTACAGATTTTGTAGCCAAGGAAAAAAATGAGAGAGACAAAAATGATTAAAAGTCAATTAGGGCGGTGCCTTTGGCTCATCAAATAGGGCGCCTTGTTATTTTCTCCCACATTCCTAAATTCAGATCCTCACATTTCCGAATTCAGACACACCCATAGCTGGAGCCAGCCTATCCCTAAACATAAATCTGTGCTTAGCTCCATCTGGTGGCTAAGGGAGAAAATCGAAACAATCTATTTTTGCTGTCCACCCATCTCACAAGGTTTCTAGGAAGATGGTAAAATCCCAGGTTTTTCGATTTAACCTTAGTATTTTTACATTTGTTAGTCTCATTAATTTATATTCATAATCTAGCTAAGAGTAGGATCCTAAAAGTACTGTTACATTCTTGTATTTAAGAAAAATGTAGCTTCCCTCAAGAATATCAGCCTGGACAGTAGCAAGATCCCATCTCTATAAAACAAAAATTGGCTGGACATGGAAGCATGGGCCTGTAGTCCTGAACTGTAGCCCAGACAACAGAGGAAGATCTTGTCTTAAGAAAAAGAATGATACTTAGGAGAGAAACTAAATGTGATTTTAGTAGGCAGTACGCCTCTGGCTCCTTCTGCTCTGATAAATGTGCCGGTTACAAATCCATCAGTCCTCAGGCCCCCAAGGAATAAGCACCTATCTAGATATAAGCACAACTTAACATATTCCAAGGTCCTTCCCCCAGTGTTACTTCCAAATATGCTAGTTCTTAGGATTGCTGTGGTACTAAGATCTCCCCATGTATCACATTTTCCATATAAGAAAATGGGTTACATATGAGTGGGTGTGTTACCGGAAGATAAGATCAGCGATGATGAAAATAACAGAGGAATGGAAAGTGCCAATATACATTTTGGAAAAGTTTGGAAAGTGGTTAATATAGCCCAGGACTGACTGTTCCATTTGCTCTCTAGTTACTCATCTCTGGGTCTTCTGATAAATAATGGGGCAGTAGTTGACCCTGAAGACTTTTCCAGTGCTTATGTGGGAAACTGAACATGAGCAGATAAAAGATACTGATTTAAAACGACTTTCAAATATGGCAGCATGGGAAATTATGTCAAAAAATTCTATTAATATAGAAATTTTACCATTTAAAGTATTTATAAACAAATGGAATTCTCTATGTCAGATTTATTGCATAAAATACAATGCCAAATGGGTGATTACTAATTCCATAGCAGTTTACTAGGCAAGGCATTTGTATAATGTATATAGGTGTGTGCTGGTATTCCTCTCCCACGCCACACTCATTCACCAATTAATTTGTTTTATGAGATACCTGCAAGGTCACACAATTCTGTATCAGAAGCACTTGTCAAAGCTTCTTCTAATTCTGGATCAAGAGATACTTTTTCTTCTGTAAAAGTCTGTACAGGTTTCTGTTTGGGGATAAATATTTTCCCTGTAAAATAAAGCACTTTGTTAATTCCACCACTATTGTTAACTCATTTTACCCTTCTAACAAACATTGTTTTTTTTTTTGAGATAGAGCCTCAAGCTGTCACCCTGGATAGAGTGCCATGGTATCATGGCTCACACCAACCTCTAATTCCTGGGCTCAAGCGAGTCTCCTGCCTCCGCCTCCCAAGTAGCTGGGACTACAGGCGCCCGCCACAACGCCTGGCCATTTTTTTTTTTTGGTTGCAGCCGTCATTGTTGTTCGGCAGGCCCAGGCTGGATTCGAACCCACCAGCTCAGGTGTACGTGGCTGGTGCCCCAGCCCGTTGAGCCACAGGCGCCAAGCCCAAACATTGTTAAAAGTATGTTCAATTGAAACTGAAGTAAAAGTGAAGATTAACATCTATAGTAATTTTGTTTCCTCTTTTACATGGGTTTATAAATTTCCAGGGCAATACTTCAGCTATATAAATTGGAAAAAAAAGATCAACTGAGAAATTTTTCTTTTTCTTTTTAACTTTACAAAAAGAGCTTTCTTTCTTTTTTCTTTTATATTAAGTCATCTGTACATAGATCATACATACATTTATGCCATTATGGGATTCGATGTATTATTTGTACAAATTGGAGTGCTTACATGCTACTAATCAACATAGCTTTCACCTCATTTACCCAAGAAATTTTTCATCTGTAGAAATAAAAAGAGGCTCTTTTTGGAGCAATTATGAGTTACTTTACAAATACTGAATCAAGCAATAAGAGAATAAATGTTTAAAAATGTATACAACTTTAATGAGATTAAAAACAACATGATCCAATTTCTTTCTTTCTTTCTTTCTTTCTTTTTTTAAGACAGAGTCTCATTATGTCACCCTTGGTAGAGTGCTGTTACGTCACAGCTCACAGCAACCTCAAACTCCTGGGCTTAAGCAATTCTCTTGCCTCAGTCTCCCAAGTAGCCGGAACCATAGGTACCCGCCAGCCTGGGTGCATGTCGGTGGCGCTGTAACCACAGGACTACCAGCACCGAGCCCAATTTCTTATTCTTAAGCAACAAAACATTTCAGTCATTTGAGGAAGGCAGAGGCAATTACGATTCCAGAAATCCAAGTGCTAATTACAAAAAAATGTTTATATGTTTTGAATGGCATTCTGGAACTTCTGATCATTATTCCTCTAAGCCTCAAAGGACACTAACAAGGTTACCTGTTAAGAAACTAGTTACTCTAGAAACCTAGTCTTTATTAAATGAAAAGCATGTTTATGACCATATGTTCAATGCAAGGTTGAGAATATAAAGGGAATAGAAAATGATATAACTGCTGTACCAACTGACCAAACAAGATGTACTCACACAAAGTGGAAACTGGGTTACCCAGGCTGCTTCTGTTTTCTCTCCCAAGACAAGTGAAAATTATAACCCCAATTATCTGGCAATGCCTATGTATGAATTTAAAGAACTGCCACTTTCTTTTTTTCTATCAAGAAACTATCAGGAGTGGCTTGGTGCCTGTAGCTCAGCGGCTAAGGTGCCAGCCACATACACTGGAGCTGGCAGGTTTGAACCCAGCCCAGGCCCGCCAAACAATAATGACAACTACAACCAAAAATTAGCTAGGTGTTATGGCGAGCACCTGTAGTCTCAGCTTACTTGTGAGGCTGAGGCAAGAGAATCACTTAAGCCCAAGAGTTTGAGGTTGCTATGAGCTGTGACAACACAGCACTCTATTGAGGGTGACATAGTGAGACTGTCCCAAAAAAAGAAAAAAAGAAACTCTCAGGCGAATATGTGAGACTATGTGACCTTATGAATCTATGAAGTACTCTATCAAAAGAATGGGCTTATAATTTGTGGGCTTATAATTACAGTGACTGTTGTGTCTTGATCAAGGTAAATCTCAGTCATAAGGAATCCTCCTCTAATATAGACTACTCTCACACATTTGACCAAGGCTGGTTAGGTATTTTCTGCTAAGCCAATCTAAAGGACCTTAATTTCTGATGTATTTTTATTTGTAACATTTCCATTTGGTTCTTTTTAAAAAGACAATTTCCATGTCTCTGCTAAAATCTCCTACATCTTGATACATGCTATATACCTTTTCCATCAAAGTTATCTTAAAGTCCCTGACTACTAATACCAATATCTGGGTCATCGTTTTTTCTTTCTTTCTTTTTTTGTTTTGTTTTGTTTTTTTGTTGTTGCAGTTTGGCCGGGGCTGGGTTTGAACTTGTCACCCTTGGTACATGGGGCCAGCACCCTACTCACTGAGCCATAGGCACCACCCATCAATTTTTCTTTCTTTTAAAGAGATAAGGTCTTGCTATTGCCCAGACAAGCCTTGAACTAGGCTTACGCTATCCTCCTGGCTTAGCCTCCCAGGTAGCTGAGAATACTGGCATGCACTGCCATATGTGGCTGTAGGTTTCCTTTTTATTTTTTGTAAACTTTATTCAAATTAATGAGGGCACAATATTCGGGTTACACTGTTCTCACTTCCAGGGTAAAGTTCCATTTGTAGAAGAGCCCCTCACCTAGGGGGTGTGTGATACACCCTCTAATGTGCACAGTAGGTGAGATCCTGCCTCATGCCCTCCCTCCTTCCACTGTACGTCTCTGTCCTCTGTCCTCCTCTAACTCTAGGTTTTCTTTTTCTTTTTTTTTTTTGAGACAGAGCCTCAAGCTGTCACCTTGGATAGAGTGCCGTGGCATTATGGTTCACAGCAACCTCCAATTCCTGGGCTCAAGCGAGTCTTCTGCCTCCGCCTCCCAAGTAGCTGAGACTCCAGGCGCCCGCCACAATGCCCGGCCATTTTTTGGTTGCAGCCGTCATTGTTGTTTGGCGGGACGGGGCTGGATTCGAACCCGCCAGCTCAGGTGTATGTGGCTGGCGCCTTAGCCCGTTGAGCCACAGGCGCCGAGCCTGGCTCTGGGTTTTCTATCGACTGTTTTTATATTCTTGACTATTTTTGCTTTCATATGTTTTAAGATTTTTGACTGTGTGCTGAGCATTCTGTATGAAAGTGTAGCAGAGACTAAAGGAAATGATACTTATTCCTAGAAAGGAGCATGATTTTAGGTCAGAGATGAATCAATCTGTGCTCTATGGTTGAGCTAGATCTGGGCCTTGCTGCAACTGTAGTTTGACTAAATTCCTCATTGGCTTAAAACATTTTGAGAAGAGCATCAGGAGTTTCCCTTCAGCAAGGCCTGGGATTAGAACTCTGGTGAGATTCTAGAAATCTGCTACACTGTCTACTTTTCTGAACCGTGGATTGTGATACTTCTTCCTGGAACTACAGCTCTACTGCCCTTCCCTCCTCCTCCCCCAGATAACAACCCGTGCCTTGGGGATGTTCTCTCAGCTCTGCTTCACGGCCTCTGTTCTGGAGTGCTATCTCTAACACTAAATGAAGACCCCAGAAAAGAGCCAGGGGTTACCACGTTATATACCAGTCTGCCTCTAGGGCTGCACTATTCAATAATGGAAGCCATTAGTCATGCATGACTATTAAATTAATTAAAATGAAAAATTCAGTTACTTGGTCACACTAGCCACATGTCAAGCATTCAACAGATACATCTGGCTAGTAGCTGCCATACTGGTAGTATCTAGTGGACAGCACTGGTTAGGGCTTCTCTGGATTCTAACTTACTGTGCCAGCTCACACACAGCCATTAAAAGTTTGCTAGAAGTTAGGCTGATTTCTCCTTACCCCCCTCTGTTCAGTAGGTTCCTCCTCCCTACGTTTCAGTCAGGGATGAGAGAAGTGGATCATCTCTTTATTGAAGGGCTTGTCACTTTCTGGAATCATTTAGGTTTGTGTTCTCAAGCTTTCTAATGGGCTTAACAAGAAACTATGTAGCTTAGTGCTCGTTTTGGTTGTTATAATGGTGAGAGTAACAGTCTCTTGCAACTTTCTAGGTCTGAATAAAGTCCTTCTAGTTTTCCTATTTAAAAAGCGGCACTCAGGGGTGGTGCCTGTGGTTCAGCGAGTAGGGCACCGGCCCCGGCTGAACTGCATCAAAAAATAGCCGGGTGTTGTGGCAGGCGCTGGTAGTCCCAGCTACTTGGGAGGCTGAGGCAAGAGAATTGCCTATGAGGTTGCTGTGAGCTGTGACTCTACGGCATTCTACCGAGGGTGATAAAGTGAGACTTTGTCTCTACCAAAAAAAAAAAAAAAAGTGGCACTCAGTCAATCCACAAGATATTTGCAACAGTAAGGATTTCTTTTTTTTTTTGAGGCAGAGTCTTATGTCACACTCACTAGAGTGTCTCGGCGTCCCAGCTCACAGCAACCTCAAACTCTTGGGCTTAAGCAATTCTCTTGCCTCAGCCTCCCAAGTAGCTGGGACTGCAGGCACCCACCCTAATGCCCGGCTAAGTAAGGATGTTTTTAACTGCATATAGCAGAATATCTCATTAATACTGGTTTAAACTGGTGCTTCTCAAACTTTAATGTACATAGTAATCACCTGGAGATCTCGTTAAATTACAGATCCTGATGCAGTTAAGTCAGAAGTGGGGTCCGAGATTCGGCACAACCAACTTCCCCTGCCAGGTGACACTGATTCACAGACCACTCTTGCAGCAACAATGATTCAAATAACATGAATTGTTATTGTCTTATTTAATATGCCCACAGGAATGTGGCTCTAAGGTAGGCTCAGCAGCTCAGTGTTGCTATCAAGGATCTGAGAATTAAGGCTCTTTGTTTCTCTGGCCATTCTTGGCATGGAGACCTTTAGTCTCAAAATGACCTCTTTAACACAAAGTATCATGTCCCCATGTAATAAGGTCAGGACAGAAGGAAGAGTACTTTCTCAATTGCCAACTTTTTTTTTTTTTGAGGCAGAATCTCACTTTGTTGTCCTCTGTAGAGAGCTGTGGCATCATAGATCACAACAACCTCAAACTCTTGGGCTCAAGTAATCCTCTAGCCTGAGCCTCCCAAGTAGCTGGGACTGGGTGGCTGCAATGGCTCAAAGGAGTAGGGCGCTGGTCCCATATCCTGGAGGTGGTGGGTTCAAACCTAGCCCCAGCCAAAAAAAAAAAAAAAAAAAAAAAGGAATTCCAAGTAGCTGGGACTACATGCACCCACCACAACACCCGGCTTTTTAAAGACAGGTTCTCACTGTCACTCAGGCTGGTCTCGAACTCCTGAGCTCAAGCAATCCATTTGCCTCAGCCTCCTAGAGTGCTAAGATTGCAGGCCTGAGCCTGTTATACAGCAGAGACAACACAAGTTGTCAAACCCTAAAACCAGTACTTCGGGGCTTCTTCCAATAAACTGGTAGCTTACAAAATTTTTTTAGTAGTAGACTTTCTCCCCAAACAAATGCCTACATGATGATATGCACAGCTGATCTTAGTACCACATTTTTGATTTCTGGTACTTACATAATCTTTTATTATTGTTCACAGATAAAGGCAAATCCAAATCATTATGTCCTGATAATTCCACAGTACTTTTCAAAGTGGCTGATGTTACCATTAAAGTGGCACATGTTTAGGGTACATGTCTCTCTTTCATTGTCATTTCAAGATAATTACATTCTCCTGAGCTCAATCCCACCTTCATTTTCAACTGTCTGGGGCAATAGTTCTCAACTATTGGCTTCACCATGTCAGCTTTAAAAATTCTAACGTCCAAATCCCACCCCAGACATTCTGACTCTCATTGGTCTAGTGTGCTACATGGGGGAGCTGAAGCTCTCCAGGGATTCTGACGTGTAGCAGCCAAGGTCAAGAATAACTAGATTATGGTATTCACCGACTAAACAAGACTATGCACGCTACTTATCACAAAAAAGAAAAGTATGTGAGGTCATGTATATTTTAAATTTGATTTAGTTATTCCACCATGTGTACATATATCAAGACATGTTGTAAAACATAAATATACGTAGTTTATACTTATCAATTAAAAAAAAAACTACATAAGCTATCAAATAGCTGCCCATGTCTTATTCAAGAGACCAATGGAATCTAAAGCATTATAAAAATCTAAGATGTTTATTTTTTATCCTCCTCCACATTCCTTAAGAGACATTATTCATATCTAATTTCCCTCCATACATAAACTTTTGCTAATATGTACAAATACAAAATGAATCTCAACAGAAAAAACAAAGCAAAACAAAATAAAACTTCCAAAGACTGATGACAATTTTTCTGTCATAAGGAATTTTGCACTATTATAAAGCTCTGATATAGTTTGGTCCATCTGATACCTCTCTTAATGATAATTTGTCTGTATGTAGGGATTTTTGCTATAGAGGTATTTAAACTATACAATATTGTGTTTTTAACTATTCACGAAAAGTAATAACTTAATAGTTTAATACTAATATATTCAAGAAATTATCTTTTAATATGAATGAATATACAGGCTAGGGATGGTGGCTCATGCTTGCAATTCTAGTACTCTGGGAGGCTAAGGCAGGAGGATTGCCTGAACTCTGGAGTTCAAGACCACCTTGCGAAAGAGTGAGATCCCCATCTCTACTAAAAATAGAAAAATTAGGCATATGTATTCCCAGCTACAGAGGAGGCTGAGGCAGGAGGATCACCTGAACTCAGGAGTTTGAGGTGGTAGCACTCTACTCTGGGCAACATAGTGATATTCTGTCTCAAAAAAAAAAAAGTATATATACAAAATGTAGTTATAGAAAACTGAAAGTAAATAAATCTATTTTGTCTGAAAGGATATACTAGGATGGACCAGTTTAGTGCAATGAATACAAAATCTACGGGGCTCTCCAGAAATTTATTTACAGATTTAAACAAAATCATTGGCTTCTTTTGCAGAAAGTGACATGCTGATCCTAAAATTCATATGGAAATCCAAAGATCCAGAATAGCCAAACAATCTTGAAAAAGAACAATGTTACAGGAATCTTACTTCCCAATTTCCAAATTTAAGACAAAGCTATTATAATCAGGACAATGTTATAGTGCATAAGGAAAGACATTCAGGTCAGTGGAATAGCACTGGACATCCAGAAAGAAACTCTTATACTTATGCATGGTCAACTGACATTATACAGAGATACCAAAACAATTCAATGGAGAAAGAACAGTGTTTTCAACAAATGGTACTAAGACAACTGGACAGTCACAAACAAAAGAACAAAGGTGAACCCCTACCTCATACCATATACAACAAGTAACTCAAAAATAGATTACAGATCCTCATGTAAGAGCTTAACTATAAAACTCTTAAAAAAATATATAAGATTATATTGGGACACCTGTGGCTCAAGGAGTAGAGGGCTGGCCCCATATGCTGGAGGTAGTGGGTTCAAACCCAGCCCCAGTCAAAACTACAAAAAAAAAAAAAAAAAGTGTAAGATTATATTACTATGACCTTGATTTAGGCAATGGTTTTTAAGATCTGACATCAAAAGCACAAATGACAAAAGAAAGCATAGATAAACTGGATCATATCAAAATTAAAACTTCTGTGGGGCAAATGATACCATCAAGAAAGTAAAAAGATAACCTACTGAATGGGAGAAACATTTTCAAATCATTTATCTAATACGGAACTTGTAAAAGAATATATGAGGAATGTTTACCAATCAATAATAAAAGGACACCCCAATTTAAAAATAAGCAAATATTTGAAAAGATATTTCTACAAAGAAAATATATAGCCAGGAGCAATGGTACATGCCCGTAGTTCCAGCTACTCGGTGGGCTAAGGCAGGAGGTTCACTTTAACCCAGGAGTTTGAGTCTAGCCTGGAAGCACAGCAAGACCCACTCTTTAAAAACACACACACAAAAACAAAAAAAAAAAGAAAAAAACAAGAAAAAGAAAGAACAGAAAAAATATAATTGTCCAATAGTACACGAAAAAATCCTCAATATCATAGCAAGATGGCTGTAACAAAAAAACAGACAAGAATTGGCAAGGACATGGAAAAATCTGAAGTCCCGCACATTACTGATGAAAACGTAAAATACTGTAGCCACTTTGGAAAACAGTTTGGCAGTTCCTCAAATTGTTTAAACATAGTTAGTTACCTTATGACCCAGCACATTTCATTCTTAGGCATACATCCAAGAGAAAATGAAAACATATGTCTATACAACAACTTGTATAAAAATGTTCATAAAAGCATATTCATGATATGCTAAAAAATGAAAATAACCCGTGTCCTTTAAATGACGAAGGGATAAACAAAATGTGGTATATATCCAAACAATAGAATATTATCCAGCCATAGAAAGGAATGAAGTACCGAGACATGCTACATGGTGAAACTCAGAAACATAATGCTAAGTGAAAGAAGTTAGTCATTAATACAAATTATAGGAAGTCCATGTACATGAAGTGTTCAGACTAGGCAAATCTAGAGACAAAAAGTCTCTTACTTGCGTCTAGAGTTAGGGATCACAGTGGGCAATGAAGACTGACTGCTTATGTGTACAGGGTTTTGTTTTGAGGTATTGAAAATGTTCTAAATATAAGGCTGTAAGACAGTGGTGATGGTTGTATAAGTCTATGAATATGCTAAAAACTATGGAATTATTTCTCTTAAATGGGTAAATTTTATGATATAGGAATTATAATATCATCTTTATTAATAAAGATGTTTACAAAAGCCACCAAGGAGCTAAAATATTAAATACAGGTTTTTTTGTCTTCTTGAGTAAATTTATATTTGGCCCTTTGAAATTTAAAGAGGAAAAAGAAACTAATTTTCTGAGACAAAATGAGCCAGACACAGTGTGTTTGTGCTTCTTAGTCAAAATCAGCTGTTTTCTGGAAAATACATAATTAGCAAACTGCTGGAACAGTTTCATATAACAGAAAATGCATTTCTAAACGTTTGTATTAATTTAAATTAATATCAACTAAATTTTAGAATCTTAATGACTATGAGACACTGATAAATTTCACTTAAATTTTCTTTATGATGGTTAGTTTGGTTTGTGCTCTGTCTTGCAGGAAGAATGGAATGTTGGGCTGTTATTAGGTGCAGAGGTATTACTTAGAATGGTGTATCTTTCTGCAGAGATTAGGAACAAAATTAGCAAATTTGATACTGCCTTTAGCTCAAACCATCTATTAACAAATGTTTTAGGAAACATACTTGACCACATCTTAATTCCTTATTCTTATTACTTCTAGGATTTCTAGTATGACAGAAAGAGTGAGAGAGACTGAGAGAGACATACAGAGAGACAGTTTTACAAAACAAACTAGCAACCCAGGAGCACGGAAAACCATATAGTCCCAAATCATCTATATTAGCGTTCTTACTCATGGAATAAGGACTGGCCAGACATAGATATTTCTGAAAAAGCTCTAGAAGTGATTCTAATTCTTACCCAGTCAGGTTGCTAACCCCTAACCTATACAATGACAGCCCCGAAAAGATGAGGATGAGTTATCTCAGGTTGATCTAATTTTACTTTTCCTTTCCTTGAAATATGATTGGAAAAAAAAAAAGACTTTTTGACTTATAACTTTTAATATTTGTAATTTCTGAAATAACAATGTTTGATAAAACAGCTACTCATTTTTTGTCCTTCAGTAGGCAGCATTCTTTCTAAATGACTTTAATTTCCTTATTTAATACAGCTAAATCCCAGACTAGAATTTTTAAAATTGAAATTGTGACCTTATATTGTAGCAAAATATAAAAATAAACGAGTAGATCAGAAAAACTCTCAGACAAGTATGAAATGACACATCCCCACCCTTAAGTTAAACAAACAAAACCAGGGCTAAGACTCTTGTTTGCTAGGAATGTTAAAATAGTTCAGTAATGTTTCTGTACTACAAAATGGCAGCCAAGGAAATGGAAGAAACCGAGATAAGAACTCACATAATGGTAATTTAAATGTATGGCATTTATCCAAAGCATGTTTGTGCCAAGAAAAAAAAAGGAATATCCTATGCCAAGATCCTTGTTATTGTCACAAAATCAGTAAGAGATACTGTGAACCGAGTTAACAATTTTATTGCCAGGACCTTTCTTTATTAGTCCTCATCTCTTCTGCTCTGATACCAAGTTACAGCTCAACAAATGTTAAGAATTACTTTAGTTGTGGCTCCCATCCTTGCTGAGTCTATAGAAAATACAATAATACAAGAAACAGAGATGGCTCTTAGTTATTTCATTCCTATAGAGTTGAAAGGCCATGGATAATTTTACTGTTTGTTTGTTTATAAATTGCCTTATTCCAGAAAACCATGCCACTATAATGTCCAAGGGGCTTTGGGATTTATGCTTGACAGGCAGCATACAAACCTCAAACCATCCAAACTAAAGGATAAGGGAGAAGGTCCTGGAAAAATATTTTTGTTTTGATCCAGTGACACACACGGTATCTGTTCAATGCTAATAAATTGAGCAGCAATAAATACTTATTAAACAAATGTTTAAGGAGCTTGTGTATACTAGATAATGAACTAGGAAGATACAAGAAAAACAAAATAGGAGAAACAATTCACTTGTTGGAGAAATGGAATATCTACTGCATCCTTTTCTGGAAATTTCTACTTCTAGTCAAGATAGAGTAACAAGGACAGAATTTACCCACATGACGGAAACACCCCACGAATGGACAGAGTACTAGGATTATAGGCATGAGCCACCACACCCGGTCAAGAACCAGTTTTCATCTTGACTTAGTGGAAACCAACTGCCCACTGGTGATTATGTAATTCTGCTGATTTAGGCAAGTCTATTTAAATTCACCTTTAGAAAATTAGGTGTGGGGCAGTGCTCAGTGGGTAGGGCGCTGGCCCCAGAGGCTGAAGCTGGCGGGCTCAAACCCAGCCCTGGCCAAAATGCAACAAAAAAATAGCCAGGCGTTGTGGCAGGCACCTGTAGTCCCAGCTACTTGGGAGGCTGAGGCAAAAGAATCGCCTAAGCCCAGGAGTTGGAGGTTGCTGTGAGCTGTGACGCCTCGGCACTCTAATGAGGGTGATAAAGTGAGACTCTGTCTCTACAAAAAAAAAAAAAAGAAGAAGAAGAAAATTAAGGTGTGGCATGTGGCATTCTTGGGAAAGAACCCAAGTGCATTCCATTCTCAGGATGGGGAAAGGAAAAACAACAAAAAAAAGCCCACATGGCTATATCCCAAGGCCAACAGGGAAAAAAGGAGTGTTCTGCAGGGAAGGGAGGAGCCCACACTGGGTGAGTCAGCTGCTTAAATGAAATTAGACGGCACACCTCTGTGAAGTACACGAGGTACGGCCATGGCTCTGGTGCCTCTGTGAAATAAGGAACACAGTGGAAAAAAAAATCTTTGTACAAGTAAGGGTAAAGCATGATAGCAATGGGAAGGAGGAATCCCTAGCAAAACAAAACAAAATGAGAGGCAGTAAAAAAAAAAAAAATTAAAGACTAGGGCAAATTATTTCTCCAAGTGACGAGTTCACAGCAGTGCTCTATGCCTTATCTGTCTTTGGGACAGAATATACATGCTACGTACAAATATGATGGGAAATAATAATGTTTTGTGCATTTTCACCATTCTCAGGAATGAGAGAGCTGGATGAATACTATCCTTCACCCTTGTATTAGTCTATTTTGCAGAATTTCAAAAGGAAGAGGCAAAAATATCTTAACATTTTATCTTTTAGTAAAAGAAACATACATTGAAATTATATTATTTTAATTTTCTTAAATTTTACTTTCTCAACATTTTGAACACAGTAAGACTCATAACAAAGACATTTCCATAAGAGCTGATGAAAAAAGATATTTCCATTAATCTTTGCCAAGATTATTTTATACCATGATACCATTCCTATAATAAGCTTATTGGATTTAGATGAATTTAACTATAGATTGTGGGTTCTCCCATAAATAATGCATTTAAAAATGATCCTTAACATGTCTTTTGTCAGATGCGCCTTAATTAACTGCGGGATGGCTTCTTTTTGCAATTAACTATACTACTAAATATAGAACATTTTACTAGTATGGGACAAAATGTTCCCCCAAATTTACCTAAGACATAGGCCTTGAGCTTTACTTAATTAGGATTAAATCCTTCTTCTCAGATTTTGACATATGTTTTCAATTCTGCAAAATGTACAGTTATAGACAATCTTTTCACAAATCATAAAATGCAATTACTAATTTATCTCGCTATTAAAAACTCTCAAGTTATGACCTGATTTTGCACTAGTTGTGGATGGAAAACTACTTGCTTTTTAATTCAACTATTTCCATTTATTTCTTACTCATCTAAAACCTAAAGTAAGAAAGACAATTTTAAAAAGACATAAAAGGAGAGAAAAATGATTCCATCATATTGAGAATATAGTACTTTTTAAAAAATCATCACCCATATTCCTCACCTCTATCATATTTTCTTATTTTCCACAATTTTCTACTTTCCTATTTCCTCTAATCCTCCAAGATCTTTTCCTAGGTAACCAGAGATTATAAAACAAGAACCTATTAGGAATCTTCCTTCCCAGGGTCGGCCTGGGATAAATGCAGTACTCTTTCCTATCTTTTATTTTCTCCCCTCCTTGTCTTCGAATTCCAGTTTCTTCATTTCTCTCTCTCTTTTTTTAAATGTTTTTCTTATTCTCTTTTTACTCACTCCATTTTGCAGATGAATTCAAAGTTTTTCCTTACATCTCTTTTTCTCACATCTCTCTGTTTCTATCTCCGTTACTCTTCCTAATTACAACTCTAGAGTCCACCTGAAACATTCAGACTAGTAAAAAGATAATCAATCAATATTTTTTACCCTCAAATCATGCTCTCCTATTTACGTAGGATTAAGGGTATGGCTGTACAGAGAGAATATAACCAGCTGTCTTTCCTATGACAAATACAAAGGACCAGATGCTTCTGCCTGTCTTTGTGACTTTCCACACTTACATATTCTGCATTGGTTTTGCACCCTTTTCCTAGCCCCAAACACCTGAGGGATGTGCCATTCCCATCTCTAACAATAGTTTGATGGTTCATAGAACAGAGACTGATCTCCCCTAGGTAAGAAGGAATTCTGCCAGCAGACTGACTTTGAACAAGTATTGCAACTGTTCTTTGAGTTTCTAGCCTGCTGGATTTTGGATTTATGAAGCCTCCATAATCATGTGAGATAATTCCTTAAAATAAATCTCTCTCTCCCCCTCCCAATATCCTACTGATTTAGTTTCTCTGGAGAAGCTGGATTATTTCAAGTAGTGAAGGTAGCAATCCTCAACTGGAAAGGAAGGGGAGATGGAATCTAAAGAAAGAGCAGAGGGGGCAACGCCTGTGGCTCAGTGAGTAGGGTGCTGGCCCCATACACTGAGGGTGGCGGGTTTGAACCTGGCTCTGGCCAAACTGCAACCAAAAAAAAAAAAAAAAAAAAAAGAAAGAACAGAGGGACTAAGGGTGATGGACAATTTTGAAAAAGCCTGATGTAGTCCTTGTGGCTTATGTACTCAAAAGTTATTCACTAGCCTTCCTCAACTATACAGGTGAAATGATAAAATGAACTTTCCTGTTTCCCTTGCAGCTTTGGAGTAGTCACAGGCCTCACCAAACTTCTTGAGAAAGGCTTCTTTCCTAAATAAAAAGCTGGAGTCTCGATAGGACAAAGCACTAGGCTCTAACCCACTCTTCCTGCCCGGACCAGTACAAATTCAGATGTAAAAACAGAACCTGGATGAACTGATTTTCAGTTTTGCTATGCTGCCACCATTCCCCAGTATTTTATATATGACATCCCAAATAACAGTGCATGTAGAATTTGGCTTTTTAGGCCAATCTGTGTTCTTATTTGCTATGAAATCTGAGAAATATCCTATTTCATTATCCTATTCCTATTCTAAGCTGAGCTTATCCTATTTCATTTAAGTGCTATTATACACAGAACTTCTGAAAACTCACCTGTATTCCATTTCTATGAGAGGATACATAAGATAAAACATTGCAATGGGAGAGACTTAAAGTAGAAATATTTCGTGAAAGTAATGATTACAAAGCATTGGCAATTATAACCATGATTACTAAGGAAGGCTACAGGATACTTTTTTACAAAGGGTCTTTAAAAATTTAAATTGTTTTATGCCATTCCACTTTAAAGACAGACATTAGAATAGCATAGTGCTTTAACATTATTTGCACTCTGTAGTATACTAGTGTATTTAAAAGTTTCTTTCAGTACACTTTCAGTTTGTTACATCAGAGAACTAAGGAGTGTTAGACAAAATCACTGTGCAGGCTCGGTGCCTGTGGCTCAATGGGCTAAGGTGTCAGCCATGTCACCTTAGCTGGCGGGTTCAAATCTAGCCTGGGCCCACCAAATAACAATGACAGCTGCAACCAAAAAAAAATGGCTGGGCATTGTGGCGGGCGCCTGTAGTCCCAGCTACTTGGGAGGCAGAGGCAGGAGACTTGCTTGAGCCCAGGAATTGGAGGTTGCTGTGAGCTGTGATGCCACAGCACTTTATCCAGGATGACAGATTGAG
>CAUYON010161478.1:0-13388 GCA_963573935.1 Arctocebus calabarensis
TTTTTGAGACAGAGCCTCAAGCTGTCACCCTGGATAGAGTGCTGTGGCATCACAGCTCACAGCAACCTCCAATTCCTGGGCTCAAGCGAGTCTCCTGCCTCCGTCTCCCAAGTAGCTGGGACCACAGGCGCCCACCACAACGCCTGGCCATTTTTTTTTGGTTGCAGCCGTCATTGTTGTTTGGTGGGCCCGGGCTGGATTCGAACCCGCCAGCTCAGGTGTATGTGGCTGGAGCCTTAGCCCACTGAGCCACAGGCGCCGAGCCAAATTATCTCTTATAAATGTGCTATTTGGTAAATATGGCAAACATATAACTCTTACAATCACCACTGTATTCAGAATATGTAAATTTCTCTCATCCTATGTACCTTTTTCCTCTTTGCATTTGTTCTTTCCCCACTTCCCACTCCCAGCTCCTGGCAACACTGATTTGCAAATTTTTTTTATTTATTTTTTAAATCATAGCTGTGTACATTAATGCAATCATGGGGTACAATGTGCTAGCTTTATGTACAATTTGAAATGTTTTCATCAAACTGGTTAACATAGCTGTCATGGCATTTTCTTAGTTATTGTGTTAAGACATTGATATTCTTTACCTAGTAAATTTCACATGTACCCTTGTAAGATGCATCTTAGGTATGATTTTACCAATTATCTCCCTTCACCCTCCCCTTCCCCTCCGTCTCCCGTCCATCTCCCCTTTCCCCTTCTTCTTGAGCTATAATTGGGTTACACCTTTCATAAGAAAGCTATAAATTGGTTTCATAGTAAGACTGAGTTCATTGGATACTTTTTCTTCTATTCTTGAGATATTTTGCATTCTATCACTACATTTGCTTTTTCTTTTCTTTTTTTTTTCTTGCAGTTTTTGGCCCAGGCTGGGTTTATTTTTTTTTTCTTTTGAGACAGAGCCTCAAGCTGTCACCCTGGATAGAGTGCTGTGATATCACAGCTCACAGCAATCTCCAACTCAAGCGATTCTCCTGCCTCCACCTCCCAAGTAGCTGGGACTACAGCCGCCCATCACACACCCGGCCATTTTTTGGTTGCAGCCGTCATTGTTGTTTGGTGGACCCCGGCTGGATTCAAACCCGCCAGCACAGGTGTACGTGGCTGGTGCCTTAGCCCGTTGAGCCACAGGCACCGAGCCCCAGGCTGGGTTTGAACCTACCACCTCTGGTATATGGGGCCAGCGCCTACTCCTTTGAGCCACAAGTGCCGCCCTACATTTGCTTTTTCTACAGCATTATATAGAGGCAGTCATATTCATACTGGATACATTTTTGTGTCTGCTTTCTTTCACTTTTTCTTCTTCTTATTATTATTTGGCAGTTTTTGGCCGGTACTGGGTTTGAACCCACCACCTCTGGTATGTGGGGCTGGCACCCTACTCTTTTGAGCCACAGGTACCGCCCTCTTTCACTTAGTATTATATGAGTTTCTTTTTTTTTTGAGACAGAGCCTCATCCTGTCACCCTGGATAGAGTGCCATGGCATCACTGCTCACAGCAACCTCCAATTCCTGGGCTCAAGCGAGTCTCTGCCTCTGCCTCCCAAGTAGCTGGGACTACAGGCACCCGCCACAACGCCCGGCCATTTTTTGGTTGCAGCCGTCATTGTTGTTTGGCGGGCCCAGGCTGGATTCAAACCTGCCAGCTCAAGTGTACATGGCTGGCACCTTATCCCACTGAGCCACAGGCGCCGAGCCATATTATATGAGTTTCATCTATGTTGTATTCACTAGGAGGTGTTTTGTTTGGTTGTTTTATTTTGGTGAGTACTCCATTGTACAAATATAGTATACTTTATGAAAACATTTTCCTCTTATTAGATGTCTAGGTTTCCCATTTAGAGTTATTATGGATAAAGTTGCTATGAAATTGTATAAAAGTCTTTTGAGGATATGTTTTCATTTATCTTGAGTATTAACCGCCTAGGAGTAGAATTGTTTGGTCATTTACTAAATAGGATTGGATTGGTCAGTAACATTATAAGACACTGACGTATTTCCAAAATCATTATAATATTTTATATTCTGATCAGCTGTATGAAAGAGTTCCAGTTCCTCTACCTGTCATCCTTGTTCTCAAGCATGGCAAGCGTCAGAGTTTTATTACATCTCTGTTTTCCTTACATATATGCATGATTCATTCATTCATTTTCTAGATCCTAGCTCAGAGTCACCTTCTCAGTGCCAGGTCTTCTCTAATACCTTTCCTGCTTAATCTTATTTTAAGCACATTACTTTCAAACATATATTCTAATTATTTATTATTTTTATTATCTGTTTCCCACTTGTTAGTATCTTAGCTCCTGGAAGTATAGAAAATGGGAGAAGTAGAAAAATCTTCTCTACATTTTTTGGGAGAGGAAAACCCAGAGGGGAATTTGTAAGTGGTTTAACAGTGCTTAAAAAGCAACAACCTGGAAGTAAAATGGAAGTGAAACAGGCAGCGAAATGATTTGTATCATAGAGCCCTACAGGTTCAAGAGTTAGATGTACTAGGTAGTTAAGGTTCACATATCAAAATAGGATGGCTTCAAGATTCAGGATTATCAAACGTAGTTTGTGTGTTTGCTAGGAGATGAGCAGACTCATTAGCAAAATGCTAAATGTAGACAGATACGGTGAAAATCTGTTGGTTTCATTATGCAGCTTGCTACTTCCAGAAAACTGATAGGCAGGTCATACTCATCCTTGGCAGGAGGTTGAAGTCTTCTCTGGGGAAATTCAGTACCCTGAGTTAAAAGATTTTCTCAATTTAAAAAATAAAAATAGTTTTGGCGCCTGTGGCTCAGGAGGCTAAGGCGCTAGCCACATATACCTGAGCTGGCGGGTTTAAATCCAGCCCGGCCCGCCAAACAGCAATGACGGCTGCAACCAAAAAAAAAAAAAAAATAGCCCGGCTTTGTGGCAGGTGCCTGTAATCCCAGTGTCTTGGGAGGCAGAGACAGGAGAATTGCTTGAGCGTGGAAGTTGGAGATTGCTGTGAGCTATGATGCCACAGCACTCTACCTAGGGTGACAGCTTGAGGCTCTGTCTCAAAAAATAAATAAATAAAAATAATTTAAAAAATAAAGTAAAAAAAGGAACTTGCTTTTTCTTCTTCTTCTTTTTTTTTTTTTTTGGTAGAGACAGAGTCTTACTTTATTGCCCTCAGTAGAGTGCTATGGCGTCACACAGCTCACAGCAACCTCCAACTCCTGGACTTAAGCTATTCTCTTGCGTCAGCCTCTCGAGGAGCTGGGCCTACAGGCGCCTGCCACAACGCCCGGCTGTTTTTCTGTTTTTCTGCAGTTTCGCTGAGGCTGAGTTTGAACTCGCCACCTTCAGGAACTTGCTTCTTTTGACCCTGTCATGAAGCCTACCAGTCTATTAGCTTCACTCATATAACCAAAGATTCTGTTTGGTGGCTCATGCTTAGGTGTGAATGGCACAGTGAAAGTATTCACTTGATGGGCAGCCCCTGTGGCTCAGTGGGTAGGGCGCGACCCCATATACTGAGGGTGTTGGGTTCAAACCTGGCCTTGGCCAAACTGCAACAAAAAATAGCGAGGTGTTGTGGCAGGCGCCTGTAGTCCCAACCGCATGGGAGGCTGAGGCAAGAGAATTGCCTAAGCCCAGGAGTTGTTTGGCGGGCCCGGGCTGGATTCGAACCCGCCAGCTCAGGTGTACGTGGCTGGTGCCTTAGCCCGTTGAGCCACAGGCGCCGAGCTGAGACTCTGTCTCTTTTTTTTTTGTAAGACAGAATTTATTCACAGAAAAGAATACAGAAAACATTAAGGCACCTGGTAGAGGGAGAAAATTCTAGTGGGGAGAGAGAAGCTGTCTCTATTTCTCTCCCAGTCTTTCACCATCTCCTCCTATAGGCCTTTAGTCTCAGGGTATATATAGGTGTATGGGTTCCTTGGCCAGGAAACAAATGAATACGGTCCCTTCCACCAGGGGCAAGGTGAATGAATGTATCAATGAATGGATACAGTCCTTTCATGGAATTGAGGCCTAGGAAATTCACAAGAAATTGACCTAGACATAGGAGATGAGGGTTCCCCATTTAGTCTTAAGTGTGAAGTGAAGGAGACATTGTGGCTCTGTTATTTAAAATTTTTTTCTCTGTGTTTTAGTTTTGAGCATTTCCATTTTCTTACCATTGGGTTTTTTGAACCTTTCTCTTATAGTATGAACGCTTCTCTTATGTCCGTTCAATGCAGTTTTGATTTCAGATATTATATTTCTTTTAGTTATAAGATTTCATTTGGTTCACATTTAATATTTATTTAACCTGAAATTCCTCATTTCTTTACTTGTTATTTCTATCTTTTCTGTAAACTTTAAATCATATTTTTAATAATTATACGAAAACCTTTGTCTATTAGTTCAACCATCTGGAACATCTGTGAGTCTACTTTTATTGACTATTTTATATTTCATTGTGAATGACATTTTCCTGCCTCTTCATGGCTCAGAAAATCATAAATAACTCCTAAGACCTGTCAAATACCTGCCTCCTACCCTCCTTCCCGTATTGAGAGTTTCATCATTTTTTTCTTTGCCATCTTTCATTCAAGATTTTCACTGAAATACATGTGAAATTTACTAAAAGTAGAATATAAATGTCTTAACACAGTAACTAAGAAAATGCAGTGAAGTCTATGTTAATCAGTTTGATGAAAACATTTCAATTTTCATCAATTCAATTGATGAAAAATTTCATTTAATTTCTTAGGTCTGTAGGCCATGTGCACCTGTACATTTTTCAATTGTATATAAAACCAGCACACTGTACCCCACGATTGCATTAATGTACACAGCTATGATTTCATAACAATAAAAAAATAAAAATGTGGTAGGAAGTTTTTTAAGAAAAAGAGGAGGAGGTCAGTTTCAGGCAGATTAATTCTGAGGGATTGGTGAGTATACTAGGTGGCAATGTTTAGAGGGAATCTATCTATCTATCTATCTATCTATCTATCTATCTATCTATCTATCTATCTATCTATCTATGCATGCATATCAAGGAGTAGTGAGTTGAAAATATGTATTTGGAAGTTATTAGTAAATTGAAGGTAAGAAATGTGTAGCATCATCCATTGAGGAGAAAGCTTCCCAGAAGGTGACTTGGAGCCCACTTGCAGCAGAATTATCTCACTGTTAAGTATAGATTCTTTGATCCACCACAAACTTAGGAAATCAGAATCTTTGGTCTATGATGCCAAGGAATTGCATTTTAAGCAAACTCTACAGTGATTCTTTTATATAGTCACATTTGTGATCTGCTGGTAAAGAGTAATAAGTGATGGACAAGACACTGAAGAAAACCAAATTCTTTCAATATCTTAGGTAGGTTGAGGACCAAGAAGTATTCATCCAATTTAGTAATTCTGGTGACTACAGTGAGTTGAAAATAAAATTTTACATTATATTTTAAGAATGAGTCTATTGGAAGTACTATTTTATTTTTCTGGACAAAATGACTTAGAAAAAGGTTTAGAAACTTTTTTAACTTACCAAATATTTCACAGTTAATATATGTTAGGTCAATTATTACTAGAACAGTAAGATCATATAGCTGGTGGATTAATCTTTACAAGCTTAATGGACAAATGCAATGTCCCATGACAAATGTATACTTTCCCTTCAGTAGGCTTGCTAAAAAATGCTGTTTCTGTAGTCTCAGAGTTATAGGTTATATCGCCCTCTTCTGAACAAACCAGTTAGTTGATATGGAATAAATCAATACAAGTCTAATTTGAGCAGTAATATGAGTCTGAAAGGTGAGCTCTTTATGGTAAGTGAGTTGCAATTCTTCAAACTTCTCTTTTATTTAAAAATAATTACTAAATATTTATGATATAAAAAATTCCTTCCTTATCTAATTACCTAGAAGTCTGCATTTTCAAATTGTGTAAACCTGTTTCCTTATCTCCTATTGAGTCAGGGGACTTATGGTTCCCCCTTTGGTCTAATTTTGACCAAAGTTGAATCAATATATCTGGGGACTTAATTTTATTCTTCAAAAGAGAGTTTCAATGGAGTGAGAATGCCAGAATTCAAATAGCAAAGGAGTTCAGAATAAATAATGAGGGCTAGCACTTACTGCAACTTAACAGATAATTTTAATCTGTAAAATTCAGGCACTCAGTACTTGATATGGGTTAACTTTTAAAATCCTCACTTCTCTACAAAGTCACTATTATTATTCTCATTTTGCACATGAGGAAATTGAAGATTAGAAAGGTTTAGAAACTTGCCCTCTGGGGGATGGGGGAAAGGAAGAGCAGAGAGAGGGAAGGCAGGGTGGGGTCTTGGTGTGTGACATACCTTTTGCGGGCAAGACACAATTTTAAGAGGGACTTTACCTAATAAATGCAATCAGTGTAACCCGGTTTCTTGTACCCTCAATGATTCCCCAATAATAAAAAATAAAACAAAACAAAACAAAACCAGAAACTTGCCCTCTCTCAGGCCCTGGCTTTTAAATCTAGGCAGAGTTCTAGAGTCTACATCCTTAAGGTGATCTATTGTCTTTAAAATGGGTAAATGGCTATCTGTAACAGTATGATCAAAATATTTCTGATTGTATATTAAGCACATTGTGCCCTATGATTGCACCAATGTACACAATTATGATTCAATAAAATTATTTAAAAAAAATGGGTAAATGGAAGTCAGTGACTTCTTTCTTTAAAAAGTATAGAAGTAAGTATTTCAGGGTAATTCTTCTTTTGTGTGTGTGTGTGTGTGTGTGTGTGTGATGGGATATCGTTGATCATTTCTACATGGTGTCAAGAGTAAACTAAAAGGGTCCAAGTAATTGAAAAAACAATAAGGAGGTTAGGGAGTGAAAAGAATTACTGGGGATGTGTGAGGTGGCACCACTGGCTTTGGGTAAACTAACCTTGGGTAGAGAGAAGAATACGTTTCATTTTGAAGGGATGGATCGATAGATTGAGACAGAGATATGTAACTCCATAGGAGGAAGGTGAGGAAGGAAATTGAAGGATTTATAGGAATAAGGTTAACCTGCTGAGAGAGGGAGAAGTGGAAGGTGCTGGATTAAGAGTCAGAGCAGATATGAAGATGTGGAAAAGCTGCTGCATGAATGGGAGGGGTGTTGTTTGGAAGCGCTTCTGAGCAGCTCTGAGGACACACCTGTAATTGGAATCCATACCCGGAGAAGTTCGTAACAAACACCAATAGCTGTGCTGTATCTTGGGCCCAACTTGCTGTTGGGGAATGTGTGGTTACGTTTTATGTGTCAACCTGGCAAGACAATGGAGCTCAGTTTTTTAGTCGAGTATTAGACTCTATATTACTGTGTGGGTATGTTGTAAATGTGATTTACATCTATAATTAGTTCATTTTTAAGTAAAGGAGATTATCCTTGTGAGCCATTTATGGGTGGGCCTTTTCTAATCAGTTGAAGACATTAAGAGCAAAAACTGAGATTTTCCTAAGAAGGAATTTTGCATCAAGATGCTAATACAGAAATCCAGCCAGACCTCCCAACCTGCTGGTCTGACCCACACATTTTAGATTTAAGACTAGTACAACATCAACTTATGCTTTTGCTTATGTTTCCAGCTGCCTGCCTGGAAACATAAGCAAAAGGTATATAGGTTGATACTCAGATGGCAAGATCAACACCTGCTTCAGTTTCCAGTCCACTGGTCAGATGTGCCAGCTCCCCCATAGTCTCATGAATCAATTTCTTAAAATTTGTCTCTCTGTCTTATCTATCTATCTATCTATCTATCTATCAATCATCTATTTTTGGTTATGTTTCTCTGGAGAACCCTGATGGACCCAGGAAAGAGAGCATTTAGCTTCTTTCCTTAATCTTGTTTTTTCTTACCCACATTTTTACAAATATGGACCTTTCCCAAAGACAGTAGGAGCACCCACCATGATGAGTCAGAACCCAACAATGCATTGCCAGGGCCATATTCTTCTAGCAGGTAGGGTTACTGCACCTTGAAAATGTGCACCCACTCATACCTCTTCTTAGATTTCTATCGTTTATCTACATAGGAGGCACATGCTGGCAGGGATAAGTCCAAATATTTAGTTTAAAATCTGTTATACCTGGGCAGGCCAGATCTCTTCTACCTGACACCTCTGACTCAGGTAGATCTCACCTCCTTGCCCAGTCCTGGCCAGGTCTCTAGGTATTTACATCCATTCATCTACTCTGAAACTGCAGATTTTGTCATTTTAGATTTAGAGGGATGAAAGAAGAAGGCCTCACCTAGACTTCTGCTTTGCCAGGAAGCACTAAAATGTCAAAGCAGGCTTCTGCAAATTACTGGTCTCACCCAACAATAAGCTTTAGTAGTTAGATTTTAAAGCAGCTTTCTTTCAGAGGGATCCTGAACCTGACACAGGCAACTTCCTAAAGTTCCTTTCCCTGTGCAGGGGCACTTTCTAGTTTTGAAGGAAAAAATTGAGCACTAATAATCTGAGCAGTACACGTCAGCTTTGGTTTATAGCTTTAGTTTTTATACTCACTGAAGTAGACAGACTCATTGACTAACTTCTATCCTGCAGCCAGCAGCATCCTGTAATATTCCAGTTGTATTTACAACAGGCAATTCAGATCAACAAGGTATGTTTTGCTAAAACATCCTAGATGAGAATTCTCTTGGTTATCCTTTTGTACAGTGTTAACCTCTTGTACAGAGATAACCTTTTTTTATCTGACATTTGAATGTAGAGTTAAACTTCCATGAGACACTTAAATTATGTTGATCAAAAAAAAGAGTAAAAAAAAAGAATATACTTACTATGCTTTGAAGTTCTTTTGAAAATAATTTAATTAATGGTCTTTAAAAATTTTCAGGGCACTCCTGACACCCTTTCACGGCACCCCAGTGTGCTAAGGCACGCTGGTTGGAAATCAGTGATCAAGTAGATAAGTTAGAGTGCCAACAAGGGAGCCAGGTGGAGGCCACTGCCAGAAGGGGGAGGTATACCCCACCATTAACTTCCCTTTGTAGCTTCTGTGTTCAGGTCTCATTCCATAAGTTTTGAATGGGAAGCCCTTTACTGGAGGTCATCATGCATTTGATTGTCTATTAACAAAGGATCCCTCTGCCTCCCATTCTTCTGCAGTTCTTTATTTGCAGGGGCGGAGGAAGAAACAAATAGGAAAGGAATTCAGGATTCAGACATACTTTAAATTAACCTAACCTCATCCTCCACCTCTCCTGTGCGAGCCGAAGAGACTGCTGGCTTCGTTAATCCATGTTCAGATTCTGTCGGAAGAGTAGAGTGAAAGGCAATAAACAAAGGGTGAGACATTGTTTGGAGGGTGGCCATGGTGAAAGACAGAAGGTTTTGCCCTTGTAAGGAGGAAAATTGGCGTGTGAAGTGCCCAAGGTACTTGAGAATGGGGATGAGGGAAGAGACTATAGTTTATGATGAGTTCAGAGAGTAGTGCATATGGTGACAGGAAGAGTGAGGGGATCGAATGGATGAGAGTGTCAAGTGAACAGCTGGAGTTTAAGGGCAATGCAGAAGAGCAGTTCTGGTGCTGACAAGGCCCAGGCTGTGGCTGAGGAGTGAAGACAAAACTCATTGGAGTAAAGAAGTTCAAGAAAACCTGAGGGACTGGAGGTTGCTGTGAGCTGTGACTCCACAGCACTCCACTGAGGGTGATAAAGTGAGACTCTGTCTCTACAAAAACAAAAACAAACAAAAAAAAAACTGAGGTCCTAGAGAGCCATTTATACACCTGTTTTGTGTTCCCGATAGTGGTGAGGGGTCATGGTGGAGAGAGCCAAGAGCTAAGTCAGCCATCAGTCTGGGTGGTGCTGGGGATGACAGTGGTTATTATTAGAGATGAGACAAGTATCTAATGCCAGGCATGTCAAATGACAAGAAGTTTTTCTTTTTTTCTCAGAAAGCTGATTGGTAATGGCCTTGAATTGGCAATAAGCAGCCAGGAGAATGCTGACTCTGCCACGTGGACACAGGAGAGAGAACAGACTCCAGAGGTCCTCAGGAGAGGTGAAGATCTTAGAGAGAATGGCAGAATTCAATTATGGTAACAAGTGCCCTTCACAGAGATTGAGGGCATAAAGGAATTTGTTGATAATGGAATAGAGGTTCAGAGGGATATAGTGAAAAGGTAGGGGAAGGATGGCAGTGAGAGGCTTGAACAGGTCAGTGAGGGGATGAGCCTGGGGAAGATGAATCAATGGTTGGTACTTCACTGGGGCATGGCCAATGTCAGGGGAGAAAGGAGAGAATTAACTGGTCTCCAATGTCTAAACAGAACTTCAGCATAATAAAAGTTTGGTGGTTGAAATGGATATACTATTCCAGGGTTTTGAATATCATTTACAGTTGACACCAGGTGGTGCTGAGAGAACACAGGTGAAGAATGTTCTACTTCATTCCCAGGGAGAGCGGGAGGACTGACCACGAGTCAGAGCTTGGATCTTTGTAGATAAGGAATAATTTTATCTGACAGATTCTTCCTGAGAATGAGTTATAAAAGGAGGGAGGAGATATTTGATTTATTGTATTAAACGCCAAAGGAGATCTAGGTTTATAAAAGATGGGACGAGCAGGAGGGGCAGGGGCACGGGCTGGTATTTTGAAATCAGAGCATTGCTCACTCATCTCGCTTTTCCACTCTGAGCTCTCCCTCTGCCCTCACTCTTGGAACGCTAAGCCTTCACCATTACTTTCCCTTAAATTCGGGCACTTCATGTTGTAGCTGTGACTGTGATACTAAACCACAGGTCACAGAGTCAGGAGTTATGTATTTCAAGTCTTGTTGTCACTGATTGACATTAGTGAGGCTTGTCAAGTTGGCTTCAATTTCTTCATTTGAAGATACAGTTGAAATTCCCTTTTATAAACATTTTACTTAGTAAAGATAAAGCATTCTGAAACTGTTTCATAGACTCATTCAATTTTAGAGCCAGTAGGAACCTTAAAAACCATTCAGTTCTTACCTTCAACAATCTTAGCAATTTAATTGACTATTACCTTCTAATTATTGTTTCTTTAATTCAAATAGCTGCAACTGAGTATTGCTGAATACTGTTTTCAATGATGCTGTTTTGCTGCTATTTTCAACAATGGATCTTTTGCTGCTTTTCAAAGAGGTTTAATGAGAAGAAGTTGCATTGGGGTGTAAATTAGATTTTTTTGCCTCATTGATATACTTTTTAGTTACAGAACATTGATAGCATTTAGTTGCAGAGCATCAAGAAGTTGTGAAGAAACAACTGTAAAGAATTCCCTCCTGAACTGTTCTCTCCATGGAAATCCATGCTAGACAACTGACTAAAGAAACAAAAACAAAAATAAAAACAAGGAGAATCCTAAGATACCTGTGATACTAAATTTTGTATATCAACTTGACTGGACAATGAGATGCCCAGATATCTGATTAAACACTATTTCTTTGTGTGTCATGTGAGGGCCTTTCTGGAAGAGATTAACATTTGAATTGGTGGGCAGAATAAAGAAATCGCTGTCACCAGTGTCACCAGTGTTGCTGGGCATCATCCAGTCCACTAGAACTTGGCTTTACTCTCCCTCTGCCTGACTTTTTGGGCTGGGACATTGATCTTCTCTTGCCTTGGTGCCCCTGGTTCTCAGGCCTTCAGACTCATACTGGACACCATCAGCTTTCTAGGTCTCTAATTTGCAGATGGCAGATTGTGGAGTTTCTCAGCTTTCATAATAGTGTGAGCTAATATAGTAAATCTCTTTCTAGATCTGTATTGCCTTTATGTATACTTTATACATATAATATCTCTATATAAAGATATATAGAAAGAGATTTGTGATATACAGTCAAACCTCTGTAAGTTGGCCACACAAGGGAGTATAAGAAATTGGTCAACATATGAAGGTGGTCAACATAAGAAACTAGGCCTACTGTGCTGATAGTTACATGTAGTGTATGTCTGGTCTATGGAAATTGGGTCAGGTTAAAGAGGTGGTCAATGTAGGGAGGTGATCAACTATGGAGGTTCTACTACATATAAAATTTTAATGGGATAATATATATCCTGTTGGTTCTGTTTTTCTAGAGAACCCTGACTAATACAATACCTGGTATTCCACCATAGAATAAGGAAAGATCCTTAATATCTTAGGTATTTGGTATGCTTAGTTTGAGGTCCTGGTTTATGAGGTGAATCATGAGCTGTTTGCATTTGGCCATTGCCACATTCACATTCAGCCATTGCCACATTCAGGTGGAAGAAGGACTTGCCCTTCTATACCTCCAACAGGTTCTCAGGGCTCTACCCACTTCCTCGGGAAATTAAAAGAGTGCTTGGTTGGTGCAAGGGGTGGTCCCCACAGGGCAAGTCAGATGGGCTTTAAGAACTATCTTAGAGTGGAGTTCCTCTTGGCTGCAGGTGCAGGGAGGCTCTTTCTGGATGCCTGCTGGAGGGATGATGTATAAGACAGGGGTGGGGTGGGGCAGGAGTGGGGAGCTGGCAATGGATGAGTCACATGGAGCCCTGGTAGAATTGCTGCTGCTCCGGTTTTACAGGCCCTCTTTCCTGGGCTCCACCTACCTTTCTTTCTCCTTCCTGTATGCAACCTCTGCACCTGCCTCTGATCTAGCACTGGGATGGGGGTAGTGGTGGGGAGTTTGTTGTTAGGTGGTAACATTCACTCATGTTTTCAATGAAAATTTTTACTTCTGCCAGGAGATTTTTTTTCTGCCTAAGCCATAGACTTTTGAAACCCAGGAAAAAAAAAAAGACTACCTTTCCTAACTATATTTTCTGCCTTTAAATTCCTTCCCAAAGAAAAAGATTACAGAATTGTTTAAATGGAAAAAAGAAAAAACACTGTGCAAAACTACATTGACTGAGACTGATTATAAAGTTAGAAAATCAGTTAAAAATACTCAGAAAGCATTACAAATAAGCTCAAACATAATTACTGAATTACTGTGGAAAAGCTAGGAGTTCCTTACCTCCTTATAATATAGTTCAGTAGATATGCCGGGGTTTTATTGGTCCTAAATTGTATCTGTTACAAATTATGTAATAAACAATCATCTGGAGAAAAATCTGAAAACAACCATTAAATAATTGGTTCTTTGATACAATTCCCCTTTCTATTTTTTTCTTCAAAATGCTATTAAAAAACACTTATAGGTAAATTTCATAGCAATTGCTATGACGTTATAACTTAGTAGTTCTTATATATATGTGTTTTCTTTTTTTTTTGTAAGACAGAATTTATTCACAGAAAAGAATATAGAAAACATTAAGGCACCTGGTAGAGGGAGAAAATTCTAGTGGGGAGAGAGAAGCTCTCTCCGTTTCTCTCCCAGTCTTTCCCCATCTCCTCCTTTAGGCCTTTAGTCTCAGGGTATATATAGGTGTATGGGTTCCTTGGC